>VDFB02130853.1:0-13484 GCA_007258455.2 Sequoia sempervirens
TGAATGGGAATTCATCAAGATGATGTTGGAGGAATTTGGCTTCCCAAAATTCTTTTGTAACATGGTGGCTACCTTATTCAAAGATGCAGTTGCACAAGTGGATGTGAATGGATCCCTCACAGAAGAATTTTTTCTGGAAAGATCAATCAGGCAAGGGTGCCCCTTGGCCCCTTCTCTATTTGTGATTGCCTTGGATTCACTCCATTATCTGCTCAGAGTCAATAGTGGCTCACCAAAGGTAGATGGTATAACCCTCCCCAATTAGGTTGAACTAATCAACATTAAGTTTCTTGACAATATCGCTCTTTCCCCTACTAAATGAAGCCAATATCTCCAACTTGATGGTGAAGATGGATTTATTTTTTGCTACCTCAGGTGCTAATATTTCCCTTTCCAAATCCATCATGTTGGGTTGGAAGGAAAATCCCCCAGACTGGCTTGCCAGGTTTGGTCTCTAATGGGGAGGACCCCTAAAGTAGGTTAGATATTTATGCATTCCCTTTGTAGTCAGACCCAACTTGAAGGAAATGTGGTTTTGGATCCAAAGGAAGATTGAAGCAAAATTGGGTAAGTGGAACAAACAATACCTCTCCTTGGTAAGGAGAATTCAGATTTGTCAAAAAATCCTCTCCTCATACAACATATACTTTTCCTTTGTTTGGATGTTTAGCAATTATCAAGTGGATGAAATTTAGAAGAAAATCAGAGGCTTCCTCTAGTTGAATGGGAAGGGAAAAAGGAAGAAGCATGTGGTGAAGTGGGATTAGTGTTGCTTGAGTAAGGAAGAAGGAGGATTGGGTCTAAAGGACCTATAGCTGCAAGGGATTGTACTTGCTACTAAATGGATCTTAAAAGCCCTTGACGGTGACGAACCTTGGAAAATACTTGTCAGAAGCAACATTCAGAGGGCAGTTCTGAAGCATGCAAAGGTCTAGAAGGAACTCCCCCTGAGTAATATTCTCAACAGTCATCATCCTATGGTCCTAGAGGGCCCGTTGGTATTCAAAAGTATATGGAAAGCTTGGGAACATGCAAAGGTTCATATCACCAACATTGAGTTTTGTACAAATAATAACTTTTTCCTACACAGATCATGTTGGTGGAACCTTGTGCACAAGGGAAAACCCTTGGCTCTGTTGTAGGGGCATTTAGCCAAAGGTTGGGCCAACAAAGGAATAAGAAACTTCTTCCATATCTTTGAAAATGGGTAGCTAAAAGATTGGAATCAGCTATGTATTGAGTTCAGTCTACTGGAAACTCAAAGAAGAACCTACTCTATCATCAAGAAGGCTTGTTGTGAAATATCTTCCCCAAATAGTTATGTGTTCACTGAAGAACAATACAAAGAGTTTTCTTCGGATGGCAGGATTAAGCTCACCAGTCTTAATGTAAAAATTGTGTATAGCTCTCTAACCTATCAGCAAGAGACCTTTAATCAGCTGAATAGAATCTGGAGATTCAATTTAAACAAATGTTAGTGGTAGAAGCTATTGAGAAATGCTTGGACCAACACAATCAAGCCAAAGAAGGCTTGCTTCAGATGACTTTTAACCATACATAAACTACCATGCAGGATAAGTTCGAATCACATTGAAATTCGTAGCCTTTGTAGGGTGTCAGAAACTATAATGCATCTATTTTTTGAATGTATATGTGCTAGGGAGATTTGGAATTTTTTTTGTCACAAACACGATATCTGTGATGCCAATGGAAAACCAAACTCAAACAAATTTTTTTTTGCTAAAAGTAATAAATTTGGGAAAGAACTAAAAACTTTCTGGATTTGTTTTACAACTGAAATTATTTGGCTAATTTGGAAATCAAGAAATGATGAGAAATTCAAAGGTTTGAGGACACTTACTGAGTCAAGAAAAAGACTCATTTTGTACAATACGACTGTCTAGGTAATTTTGACTATAAAGGTGGCAAAATTCAAGTTCCTAAAATTCCTAGAGGAGGGTACAATGTCTACCAATTTTCGTGAAGCCAACTTCGGGGAAAGCTGGTAACATACCACGGAGATATTCCTTAGAGCTCTGGAAGTTTTTTAGAAAGAGTTCAATAAAAAGATGGAAAAAGGAAGTCAAATTGAGGAGGCTCCACCATTGCTCAATATGGAGGATTTCAGCAGGGAAGAGATAGAAGCAGTTGGGACTCTATTGAGAAAGGAAAAACAGGCACCTAAAGAAAATGCAACAGGTTAAGATGGTAGTTTCCTATGATCTTGGCACTTGAATTGGTTCATTTTTTATGCTGATGATATTTTTCCATAGCACTATGGTTACTTTGGGTGAACTAAATATATTGCAAGCAGGAAATTTATTGTATTCATAAATATATTGTAAATAGGTATATGTATGTAAAGTTATCCATGACACATTGTAAACTGCCTCTTGTATAGTTATGTTGTTGTAATGGGAGGGCGAAAAATACATTTTCTATATATGGGGGGATTTCTCATGATGTAGGTCTTTGATATTTTCTCCATGTATTTGTTGTTTATACAATATCCAATACAAAAAAAAGATATTTTTTACCATTAAATCAAAATCAAATAGGACATCTAAAATTGTTAGTGAAGGTAAAATCAAGATTACATAAAGGTTGATATGTGTAATAGAATCAAATACTAAAGATGCATCATAAGTGGTGAATCAACCTCAATCTATTTACCTTTCCAAGTGAGCTATTTTATGTCTAATCATTAGAAATGAAGACAATAATTTATACAATACTTTAAATCAATATTACAAGCATAAACCTACTAGAAATAAGTTAACAAGAACTATACCATATAATATTGAACACACTAACGTTATAGGACTAATAACTCAACAACTTGAGATTGATTATGTATATTTCTAGTATACACACACAACTAAGCATATACACATAATTCATGACTATTCAGTTTGTTAACATTTGTTAGTAATTGTACTTTAATGGATTTAGAAGCTTTAAGGTTATAATTCACAAATTAAACCTTATTTCTTTAATTCATAACTCTACCCAAATTATTATTTGTCTTACAACAATTCTTAGGTGATTTCAATTACCAACTTTGCTTACTATACCTAGACTCTTCTAAGATAAGTCATTTGAATTACTTTGATATAAATTAAAATATTATTATTCTTGGATAAAATAGAGATATTTTTCATCCACTAATAAACCAAATAAATAATTAAACTCTTTGAAAAGAACACAATCCTAA
Source organism: Sequoia sempervirens (assembly GCA_007258455.2). Lineage (NCBI taxonomy): Eukaryota > Viridiplantae > Streptophyta > Pinopsida > Cupressales > Cupressaceae > Sequoia > Sequoia sempervirens. The sequence goes on from VDFB02130853.1 coordinate 3,215, forward strand.
AAATAAGAGAATAAATAAAATCAACAATTTGGAACTAATATTTCTAAGCACTATACAATTAAGGCTCTTAATGGATAACTTGAAACTAATTTTTAATACTAACTTAAGAATCCATGTAAGGGTTTTTTATCATATTTCTATCTTTTTGATTGAAGATTTCCTTCTGATATCTCTCTTTCCTTCATGATACCCTATCTTGGTTTCACTCAATTTGTTTTTGTTTTCAATTTATTGTTCTAGTTTCAAAGTAGAAGATGGTAATTTTTTAATCATAAATTCTATTTTGTTTATTGGGTTTCTTTTATTTTTGGATATGTTTTACAAATATTTTATTTTCAAAAACTCGTTAAGTTTTATCAGCTAAATCGTTGTCTTTCATTCTGTGTGAACAGATTTGTAAGACTATTTTATGAAAAAATTTAAGTGTGAATAAGGATGTCAATGTTTTCCTAATAAATCATAATTGGTGATCTGGGTTAATACAATTTTTGAATATGTTTTTCTGAGATTGATAGTAGAACCCATTAAATTATATGCTTCAATAGCATTTTTATCAATTTTTATGATCAAATATGTGAAAATACTGTTAAACAGATTATTGTTTGGCATTAGAGCAACAATATTGTTACCTCAACAAAACCAACCTGTTTCTCTCTTGAAATCCATTGGCTGAAAGTACCAAGATATTATTTCTTATTCAACACATGTACCTGAAATACAAAGATACATAAAATGGAAAAATAATATGGGCCAATAGGCTCTCTAGCCAACCATAGGATTGAGACTCAATCCACCCCCGAGCTAGGGTCACATAGCACTTCCATAAAATATTTTCCACATAGGATCCACAACCAAAGTGTAACATATAACATCCACATTACTAAAATTTCCACATTAAAGCCACTAATCACAAGGATTCCTAGACAAGTTTACACTTTACATACTTTGCATATCATAACATCTTGCATTCATATTTCTTTATTTTAACACACAAAAAGGGTATAAATGAAATTAAACTAAACAAGGTGGAAGACTCAACCAATGCAAACCCCAACACACTACTTGCAACCAAACAAGAGATTCAACATCAAATTTCACATAGATTTTTTTATAAGCAAGAACAATATGACAACAAACTCATTAAAATTAAACAAAGATAGATAACTAAAAGGTTAGACCTCACCAAGAAAGTTTTCTATCCAACTTGTGGAAAACTCTCTCCAGGCACTCTCTTTCATTGCTCCTTCCTCTTCACAAACATGGCAAGAACTCAAAAATTAAGAATGAAAACCAAACGTGAACTCAAGAATAATCCAAAAAGAAAAAGAGAGAAAACCCCTTCCACCACACAAATAGAGAGAATAAATGGAAGGGGAAAAGACAACCTCCTTTTCAACTTCCCAACAACCCTTTCAACTCCAATTTTCGTCACTTTTCATAAGTGAGTAATTATAGTGGGTTTTAGACTTTATTAAAGGGGTTTTATGGAATAAAAATACCCCTACCCCATAAACCTATCACCTAGGAAACTTTTTAAACAATTAAAACCACATAAGGACTTCATAAAACATAAAATAAGTGACCATAATAATAAATGACTCATGGGACTAATAAAATGACTCCCACATATACACAACCCATACCACAAAAAAAAGAGGTTAAATCACATGCCCATGACAAGACTAATATTTCACAAGGATATAATAAAGGAAGTAGCTATGTGACCCCCTTATCAACATTGGCCAATTTTTACCTGTTTACTCAACCAAAAAAAGTGTGTCTGTATTACTTAGTATTTTTACCTGTTTACTCAACCAAAAAAAGTGTGCCAGTATTACTTAGTATTTTTACCTATTTACTCAACCAGAAAAAGTGTGAAAGGTGTTGGGTGTCAAAGGTCGGCAAGTTGTCTTATGTCTTATTTTAAGCTTCACACAAAAGGTATGATGAAAGGCTGAAATCCAATAAGCAACGAGTTAAGAGAGAAAAGTTCTTACGAAGGAAGTCTTCGAGGTTTCAATTTGGAATGTAGGCTTATTCTTTACCATAAGGCAGGAAAGAGGTAAGTGGTACATGTGAATCCCAACATTTGATGGGGAATTCAAAGTTCAAAAGGTAGGATTATGCTTTACCATAAGGCAGGAAAGAGGTAAGCGGTAAGTGTGAACCTCAATATCTGATGGATTAAAGAATTATTCAGAGTTTCGATGATCAGAAGATAAGTTTGTGGCTTAAGCTAAAGCAATATATGGTAAGAGTAACTAGTGACATGTGGTAGAAGTTGATTACAACACATTAATTATTTACATTGCCTAGTGTATTTGTATCACATTTTTCATTCTCTCTATTAAAAATCAATTTGTGATATGCGATGATAGTGGAGTATGACATACGGAAAGGATAGATGGTGTATCCCCTCTAGCCCACTGAGAGTATGGTGGGACCTCACCTAAGTCCTAGGGGAGTGTGGGATGATAACACGTGTTCATGATGATTCCCAAGAAACAAAAGACGAATGGCTATTACATCACACAACTTTTATGGATTGCACAAATAGTTTTTGAGTCCAAAGCATAAAGGTGATAGTAATATAAGATGAGATGGTGATCTAATGCTCAAGTTTAAGAGAAAATCATTGGATCGTTAGGTTTTAGAGTTGATGTAGTTTAATGAGAACCTTCAAATCTTGGCAGCAAAGGTATAATCAATGGATGATATTCGAAGTTAGAAAATAGATACTTCTAGAAGATAAAATTTGACAGGCAGTTACAAAAATGGAGTTGATTTGGTTGTATTTTTTGAAACTAAAAATTATTTAGGGTTGGTAATCCTCATTACCATCTATGTTAGAATGGTGGTGTGAATGGATGCAAAAATTTGGAATCCTAACAAATAATTTAGGGTGATGGTTGTGATTAGTTAGGGTTTGAGTAATGGTGAAATGGTCACTGTTACAATTAGGATGTGTACATGAGTTGTAAAATAAAATTCCTATTCAGGATTGTTATAGGATATTGTCGTATATGAAATTTGATCAAAATGGTGAATATAGGAGGTTGAGTAAAGACAAGCGGACTGCAGAAAAAGAAGTGCATTTTAATGTTTTGAAAAGGTGGATTCACATGTTGATGAAGAACTAGTATCAACACATATGAACTAGTAATTTTGTAAAGGTTTGTGCCTTAGAAAGGTTGAATTGGTGCTTAATTAGGTGTGCATTGTACTAGGAGGTTGGTTCCTCAAAACATTGTCTTGGGTGTAAATTTACTTGTAAGTGGGTGCTTGTGAAACATATGTAAAATCTTTTATTGTGAGGCTAGATTTAAGCAATAGACTCAAGTAGCTTTTCTCATTATGGTGTTTCCCATATTGGTTTTTCCACATATATCTGGTGTTTTCTTATTTGTTTTATATTTGATCCTATCTACTGATGTGATAAAAAGTTGTATACAATGATTTACCCCCCTCTCAATGTATCATTGTTCTTTCAACAATTGGTATCAAAGCATAAGTTTCCTTCAAGAAAGTTTAATCAACTTAAGGTAGATTTAGTCTCAAGAATACTATGGCTGGACAAGAAAGATCTTATTCCAACAAAGCACCATTATTTGATGGAACAAACTATGCTTTCAAGAAAATCAAAATGGAAACTTATTTAAATTGTCTTCGATTTGATGTATGGCAGTCTGTTGTAAATGGTTACAAAGTACCAAAAAATTCTCCCACTGATGCTGAGAAGAAAGCTTGTGAATACAATGCCAAAGCTAAAAATGCTATTCTATGTGGTTTAACTAATATTGAATTAGTAAAATCCATGCATTGTAAATATGCTAAAGAAGTATGGGATAAACTGAACAACATCTATGAGGGGGATGTTAAAGTAAAACAAGAAAAGATGCAAACTCATAGAGGAAAGTTTGAGACACTTAAGATGAAATATGAAGAAAATATTGGACATACTTTCTTAGAGGTGATGAGGTAGTGAATGCAATTAGAATTCTTGGTGAGACTATTGAAGACAAGGTGGTAGTAAATAAGGTTTTAACGTCTCTCCCACAACGGTTTGATTCAAAGCTCTCTACAATAGAAGCTAAAAATTTGGATACATTTTCTATTGATGAATTGTTTGTCTCTAACTGCATATGAAATGAGAAATGAGAATACTATATCAACAAAAGTTGAAGTTGCTTTCAAGAGCTCCAAAATCAAGAAGGTTGAAGAAGATTCAAAATCTGACACCAACTCAAATGAAGAAGCGAACTTTGTTAAAAAGTTGAAGGGCACTGGAAAATATAAAGGTAAGCTTCCTTTCAAATGTTTTAATTATGGAAAATTGATCATTTTTCCTCAAAATGTCCATTAAATGAAAAGGAAAAGGGAGATAATTTCAGTTTTCAAGAAACTTCCACAAATAAAAGAAGAAACTATGGTAAAATGAAGAAGTCTTTATGTGGATAAAGAAATTAACTCTTCGGATGATTGCTCCTCTGCAAGTGAATATTGTGAAGCAAGTGAAGTTGCATTTATGGCTGAAGAGTTTTAAGAATGTCAATATTTTGAAGGGGAAGAAGAAGGTGAGGTTGATCTGGAAGGTGAACTAGTTTATGTATTAGAAGATTTGAGAGATGCAAGAAAACATAATGAAAAATACAAGTTAAGGATTAAAGAATTTGAAAAACTTATTATAGACCTTAAGTTGTAATTGGAAGAGTCAAAGAGAACTGTAGAGGTGACTATTCTGGAGTTGAAGAACAAATAGGAAGAAAGTAAAAAACTAGAGGCTGAAATTGTTTCTCTGAGAAAGGAATTAAAGAAGGCTAAAGTGCAGATTGATAGAGGCTTGAAGTTGAAAGGTGTCTCTAAGATATTTGATGAGTTGATAAACTCACAAAATCCTGCAAAAGAAAATATTGGTCTCAATTTTGAAAAGGGTGAAAGTCCCACTACCAATGCATCTACTAATTTATATGATAATTTTAAAGCAGACGAGAAGTCTGGAAAAAAGTGTGTGACATCATGCACTAAAGATATTAAGAAACCTAAAGAGTCCTTTAAGGATAAGAAGACTGAATATCTCAAGAAATAAAATGATGGATTCATCAAAGTGCACAGTCTAAAGAGAAGATTTAGAAGCCAATATGCAACAAAAACTAGGTTTAATTATGCTTTTCATGGTTATTTTTTTTCATGTAATCAGTATGGGCATAAAGCTATGGATTATAGAATTAGGCCTTTGAGAAATGATAGACATGATTTTTTAAGAAAGAATCCTTTTGCTTCTCTAAGTGCTCTAAATGATGTATGTTATAATTGTAATAACTATGAGCACATTGCTAAGTTTTATAGAAGTAAGTTTATGCAAGAGAAAAAGGCATTTACTTATTATAAGAAAAATAGATTTTCTCATGATTTTGCAAAAAGAAAGAAAGTATTTGCACCCCCTATAGAGAAGAAAAAATCTACACAAAGTTTTGAGGAAAAGGAGAAAAACCCTAAGAGGCATTGGAGAGAGAAGAAGAATGAGATGAAGAATGAAGAATTAGTGTTACTTCAAACAAATTTTCATGCCAAAGGACAAGGAGATCCTTGGGTTGTTGACAGTGGTTGCTCTAGTCATATGACTAGAGATAAGAAAAAAAATACCGGTTTGGAGAAATGGAATGGTGGTATAATCAAATTTGGTGATAACACTATTGCTAAGATAACTGGAAAAGGTACACTATGCATTAATGGTAAAAAAAATGTTCAAGATTTGTTTTATATAGAAGGATTAAAGCATAACTTTCTTAGTGTTAGCCAAATGTGTGACAAAGGGTACAATTGGTATTTCATGCTAGTGGATGTGAGATAAGAAATGTTAGCTCCAGTAGACTTGTTTCTGAGTCAAGTAGAACAAGCAATAATTTATACCATTTGAATGAGGTAAAAAGTGTAAGGTGTATGTTAGGAAAAACTAATGAAATTTATTTATGGCACAAAAGGATGGGTCACATTAACTTTGACCATCTTGTGAAAGTCAACAAGAAGAATATAGTTAGACATATGCCTAGCATTGTCAAAATAACAAGCACTCTTTGTAAAGAATGTCTTGAAGGAAAGCAAATGAGGTTCATATTCAAGTCAAAAGAATATTCAACCTCAAAGCCCCTAGAGTTGATACATACAAATCAATGTGGACCAAAAAGAACTAAAATCATCAATGGAGAAATGTATTTAATTTTATTAATAGATGATTATTCAAGAATGACATGGGTAACTTTTCTTAAAGATAAATTCCAAGCTTTAGAAAGGTTCAAAATGTTTAGAGCTATAGTTGAAAATGAGATTGGTTCAAGAATTAGATGTTTAAGGTTAGATAGAGGTGGAGAATTCACTTCTTATGAATTTGATAAGTATTGTTAAAAACATGGAATTAGAAGACATTTTTATGTGGCTAGAATAATGTTGAATGAAGCCAAACTATCTGATAGATACTGGAAAGAATTAGTTCAAACTATTGTTTACATTCAAAAAAGAGTATAACTAAGAGTGAATCATGATAAGACTCCATATGAGTTATGAAAAGGTAGACCTACTTCTGTGAAATATTTTAACATATTTGGAAGCAAATGTTATATAAAAAGGGATGAAGATACTTTGAGTAGATTTGGAACAAGACCAGATGAAGGAATATTTTTGGGTTATTCAACTACAAGCAAAGCTTATAAGTGCTACAATAAAAGGTCACATAAAATAGTTGAAAGTGTCAATGTCGGAGTGGATGAAGATTACTCTCAGATGTTACACAAAGATGACATGTACTCAAAAGTCCCTATTTATGAAGAAAATGAAGTATCTGCAAAAGAAGAGCCATAGAGGAAACTGATACTAATGAAGAAGAGAAACCAATCACTACTCCAAAAGAACCACCCAAATTTGTCAAAAGAGATCATTCTAAGAAGTAGATTCTTGGAAACAAAACTAATGGTGTCATGACTAGAAGAAATATTACTCAATAAGAACAAGTAAACTATTCTTTATTATCTAAAATAGAGCCTAAATCTTATGAAGAAGCTAGTAAACATGAAAGTTGGATTGAAGCCATGAAAGAAAAAATTCTAGTCAAATAGAGAAAAATCAGACTTGGGAACTTGTTCCTAGGCCTACTGATAATAATATGATAGGCTCAAAATGGGTATTTAGAAATAAACTGAATGAATATCAAAAGATAGAAAGAAACAAATATAGATTAGTCTAGAAGGGTTATTCTCAAGTTGAAGGTATAGATTTCGATGATACATTCACAACTATTGCTAGGATTGATGCTATCACTAATACATTTGATTGCAAAATCCAACGAAACTGTCTGACGAAATATGTAAAATTCGATGTTCGTCGAGTGCTTGTAAAATTTGATGTGTAATTTCCAATTTTTTGAAAGTTTATCCCCGACGTTCTTCGAAATTTTGACGAACCTGGGGTTCATCGAAATGTCAGCTATCATTTTCGTCGAATTTTCGACAAACATGAAAAATTAAAAAAAATCAAATTGTGGCCGACATAAAGAAAAGTGAGTTGGCCTTTGATTTATTGCGATAGTGTTTTCTCTACTTTGGAATAATTTGTGGAGAACTAAGGATGATTTTCTTGGAAAAATCGAGGGGAAAAATTCAAGAGATATGCATGAGGTTGAGGGGTAGTCATTGTCTTTTTGCGAATTTAGTTGTGAAGTCAGTTGTAGTTCAAGTTTGAAAATCATATTTTAAAGCAACATCTCATCAAATTTCATTTTTAGAGGTTTAGAGTTTTGAGAATTTCATGTCCAGATTTTGTTGTGTGGAATCACCATAAGATCACAACCAAGGAATAGATTCTTGTGACTGTACTTATGTGATCCATAACTCTATTAGTCATGTGTACGGTTGTGCTATAACAAATCTGAGGATGCATTCATGTGTGACCCAAGTTTAATGTGGCTATGTTGTGAGTAGAAATGCAGGCACTCATAATGTAGTTAATTCGGGTTGTATAATGTAGGTGTGAATCATCATTGGGTGCATTCAGGTTGTCTCAATTTTAATAGGTTAGGATGTAATTATAGCATGATCGAAGAGTGATTACCTCTTGCTACAATAAAGAGCCTATAACTCTGGTTGATATGCAGAGTGGTTGTGTTATATCAATTATGTAGTGCATTCAAGTACAACCCATGTTTAATGGGCTATTCTAGAGAGTGATCAAGATTTTCTAAACCTTATGAATATTACTTGACATATATTTGCATAATCTCAAATTCCTTCAGAGGCTTTTGAAGTATCAATGTATCCTATATAGGGTTTAGAATGATTTCTTTTAATTAAAAAAATAAATAAATGATGTATTTCCCTGTAATTCGATGTGGAGATCTCCTAAATTTGCCCCAGCACACTATCCTCTTTATGTTGTGTTCATTATATTTACTAGGAGGGTTTTTGCATGTGACATCTTTAATATCTTCATGACTGTGGATTTTAAATAGATCTCAATCTTTGCTTTAATCCTTTTCATGGTGACCCTTGAGTTCCATAATCCACCTTCAATCTCTTCTAAGAACGCTATCTTAAGCTAGACTGCATAGTATGCATATAAAGCAAGTCCTTCATACCTGCCATTGTTCCAAACCACCACTCACTGCCTTGCTGAAAATGTTGCCTCCATAAGCACAATAGCATGTTTTAAAATCATGGTTGCCGGTGATTGACCATTAAACTCACCACTTTCATCATGAAGATACAATGATATTTTTTTGTCTTCAAACTCAAGGCATTATGGAGAGATAACATTGTGAATTGTTGTTGTGTAGATTTGATTTTCTTGCACATTTTCTTTGCTGCTAACTTCCCTTTAAGACTAGTATTGCACCCTCAGCGCAATCTCAAACAGCCTCACTCACTATCCTTGAAGATTCCTTTCATGAGCATCCTTCTATAAAATCAAACTATGCCTTATAGACTGCCTACTTACTATAGGGGACTCATTGTTTCATGGTATTGTAGATCTTAAGATCCTTCAACCTTATTAACACTACTTCACATCCCACAAGGTATTATTCACTATTCTCCCATCTTTGGTGATCTCAGAAAACCTTTGCTTGCTCAAACATGCAATCCACTACCTGCATTATACATTAATGGATAAGAAGAAACATTAAACCTATGATTAAAATTGTTACTTCATTTGGACAGTCATTCCCTGATTGCATTTTCCTTGTCTAACACTACCAAAAGCATTTGAAAAACTATTATTAAGGTCCAACAGGGGGGTAAGGAAACTCCTTGTTGTTAAAATCTCCACTTTACTACTATGCACAAGGTTTGAGCTTTATTATCTTGTCCTTTGCTTTCGACCTATTTTTGAATGTTACATCTCAAGTGACTAACCATTCTTCTTACCATAGATTGCATTTACAAATGTCACTAAGCTACATAGTGTGCTTGTTATTGGCTACCACAATCTTTAGATTGCAAGATTTTGTTATTACCTAAAATGTCTCAATCTTTCTGGTATTGCAACCTCACTAATCCACTATAGTTATTGTTTATGTTTCTATGGAGGCCTAGGGTTTGTACCCAAATCATGCTCTGACCAATGCTTCTGTTGTTTTTTATTAGGGCTCTCTCAATGTTGAGGGCCCCAGGGATAATCTCGTCATAAGAAGTGACACATTGCATCTTTAACTAAAAGGATAAATCCATATTGACATTAGCAATGATGATTTTGACTTGTTGCTCCTTAGGAATTGGTCACTTGCTCTTACTAGCTCGCTACCTCCATTGTTGTAGGAATTTTGTGATCAAGTTCAATATTCTGAGTTTAGGAGTCTTAACGGTTGGAAATCATATTAAAATCAGAATTTAATAAGTTTTGGAATTAGCATTTTAAAGTGTTTTTGGGGTCATTAACCCAGGACTATCTTCTCTTTTCTGCGAGGGGTAGTTTGCATGCCAAATTTTTTTGGTGTAAAATATCAAAATTATTAGATTACGTTACCTATCTATGAATAAAAATTATTGGAGTGTGAGTTTGATATTTTTTGAAGATCTAAATAGTCAAGCTTGGTAAGAAAAATCATGTCAGATAATATTAGTCCAGAACAAAATGAAGAGACACTTGATAGATTGTGGGCTAGATTGAAAAGAAAGGGTGATGGGAAATGTTATTGTCCATGCAATAATTGCAAGGGCTTAAAGACGAGACAACTTTTAATCACTATAGCTGAGAAACATTGTAGGCAGCATGGACACGTTGAAGG
>VDFB02130854.1:0-34827 GCA_007258455.2 Sequoia sempervirens
TTATGCTTAAACTTTATTGGTAAAGATACCATTGTGTTTTTGGAAAAGGGGAATAGGTTATTTATGAGGTTAATGATTACCTATGTAAGGAAATTACCTATGCATAGTATATGAATGGTTATAATCCAAACTGAGCTATGGTAGTGTATGTGAATAGGATGATTGTCACTCAATGTACTAGGTGAATACTTTACTTAAAGTAATACATGAGGAGTGCTTCTTAGCTTGTAAAGTTGTTGATTATTCATTAGATCTCTTTATTAAGGATCTAGTTGTTGAATCTATGAGATTAGAGATCAATGATGAATCCAACTTTGGGAATAAGTATATTCAAGGCATGCCATGGAGAGTAAGAAAGACAAGTATTAGTCAATCAACTATCAAAATCCAACAACAAGGAATGATAAATCAATTCAAGAAAGAAAATGTTTGCTATGAGTTCAACTTTGAGTTGATCGAATATCATAGAAACACTAAGGAGGGAAGAAAGAGAGTGGATTGACTCAAATAAAGTACCCCACACAACGAAGATCATCAATGTATTTTCGATTGAAAAAAACTTTTGACTTCTTTGTAAGTCATGATTTCAATCAAAGTCATATATTATATGACCACAAGGATAAGGTGTTGGATTGGAGAAAGATAGTGGAAAGGTCAAGGATTATGACCAATAAGAAATGAATATTTATGACACAATAATTTATGTATATTTTTTATTGGAAGATCAATTTCTATTATCATTGATGCCTTAGAAAAGATAGGCAGTATGTTTGATCAGGAAAGGCCCAAGATCATTTCCTATGGAATGAGTAAAGGAAGATCTAATTACTCATGATTTTGAGTTATTGAGAAATGTTTGTGCTTGGTAATTAGGTATGCAACAAAATTTGATATCTTTTGGGAACTAGCATGATTAAACGAGAATTGTTACTCGAATTAGTACAAGGTACTCATCGGGAAAGTTAGATTGAATTGAAAATTGGATTACATCTTTGGAAATGATAAAAGGACAAAATAAATCCAAGGTATGGATGTCCTAAGATGAAGGATATTTATCTCTGCAAATTATCTAAATCAATATACTTTGAATCAAATGTGGCATGAGACCACGAAATAGGTTTCCACTTAGTCAGAATAGACTAATACAAGATGGAAAAGAACCTATGTACCCAAAATTTTGGGAGATTAAGGAATAAAATGAGGAAATTGATGTCATAGTTAGGAAATTGGAATGGAAAAATTATTGTCGGATGAGGAACCACTATAATCTGGAAAAGATAGAGTAAGATGTTGCAAGGTATGTAGCAAGTTATTGTCTAGTATGCCAAGAAATGAAGACAGGATGTCGTCATCGACAGGACATGTATACTCTCTTGAGATTTCAGTGAGGAAGTGGTAGCCATTGGAATAGTTTAATCTTTCTATGTCAATGAAACTGACATAATGTTATGGTGGACAGACTCACCAAGGTAACCAACGCTAGTTGAAGATTTTGATTTATAGGATTTGAATCCTAAACTATATATTGTGTGAAGCAGTTGCTTAATGTTCCTGAGAAGGTTATCTCATATGAGAACAAGCAAATAAAGATAAGGTTTTGTGTAAACCACAATCATCTTATGAGAAATTAAATTGAATGAATTCTCAATATATTATTATTTTAAGATAGTTGGATAGGTAAAAGTGATAAACCAAATCTTGGAAGATTTGTGATATACTTTTATTGCAATAAAATTTCCATCGTTGAAATTTGGTCCATTATATGAAGGGTTAAACCTCTGTTAAGATAAAATAGGGTAAGAAATAGGGTTGGCCTTAGACCAAAAAGGTTGTCAAATGGAATAGAAGATTGAAAGGATCAAGGAAAAACTTTGTTGATACAAGGTTTGAATTAGGAAGCAATTTTATAATTAAGGAAAAAAGTTGAGTCAGATGATGGTCTCGGTTTTTGAGTTGTCCAATGGTGTAAATAGCAAAGAAAAGGATGGAACCCACATTGTAGGGTACAATACACCGACATTCCTTATCTATTTTGGTTACACTAAGGATAAATTCATTAGCCAATGTGAACGTGTTTTCCAGTCACTGTGACATAGGTGTCATGAGGTATACAATTACTGTTGTACTTGAGATGTACATATGAGGTATTAGGATTTCAAAGCATAAACTCTTTGAGAGAGAAAGTATGCATGAAGCACACAAGTTTTTCCCTATGCGTTAGCAAGAGTCACTCAATGCAAGGTCCAGGAAGGATGAGATTGCAAGGAGTGGTATTACGAGCGAAGATTATTTTTACATGACTTTGAAATGGTAAGTAAAACCTTTATTTGACTTTATCTATATGTTAAAATGCTTAAAATCATCGGGGACAATAATTCACAAGAGGGGAAGTATGTTACATCCTGTTTCATAGTTACCAAGTTACTTTTACCATTATGGGTAAAAATGTTGATAAATGTAAATTGTGACTTCAATATGTTTGTTAGGTAAATGAAATATGTGAATATGCAATAAGATGTTATTGATTTCAAAAGAATGAATATGTTTTGAATTAGTGGAATGCTATGTATTGCAATATGAACATTCTAATGCTTTTTTGATACAAATGTGTTATGATGCAAATGGATTTACTATGAATGTCTAACTACCTTGGTGTTGTACTAAGCTAGTTGCAAGGACAGATTCAATCCTTTGGAAGGGAGGGGAAGTATCACTCAGGAGAAGTGATTGGTCAAGTAACCCTTAATGAAACCTAATTGAGCTTACACACACTCACACCCTAATTGATCTAGTTGAGTAGAGTCAATGGGAACCAAGTAAGTAACCTTTGAGGATAGGTTGAAATGCTTGAGCAATATATTTGATTTCTTTGATTGTGTCATCAAGTTATTGTGTTGAATCTTTGAGTTTTTGGGTTTTGTGAATAGTTAAATCTTTATGTTTATTCATGCATGAGAGCATAAGCAAGTGCATATGTACGTAAGTAGAAATACTCACGAATATACATGCACAGGGAGTCGATTATATATGTGTGTGTATGTATGCACTTAATGTATTTGCATGTTGACGTGGATATGAATGTATTCTTGTTGATATGAAATAGTAACATGATATGTGTATGAATAAATGTATATATGCATATACATATATACACACATGTTGATATAGACGTATGTGTGACATGATGGAGTATCCATACGAGCACAATGATATATGTATATATATGTGTAAATGTGTATACATATATGTATATACATACGATATTGTTTATGAAATGTTAACTTGATCTCATTCATTCAAATATCAAATGGATTATTTAGACAAACTTATTGTCAAGGAATATATATATATATACTCGTATATATACATATATGTATACACATGTATATAAATAGCATCTAATCCTATTAACAAAGACTATATACATATATATATATATATATTTGGACAATTTATATAATATATGATATGGTTATATAATGTGAATATAGCGCTCCAAATTATAGTGCAATGCTAAGTGATTAAAATGCACATTAGAGTTAAGGCCACGCATGGAGCATTGTTTGATATACAATTTTTAGTGCATCAACAAGGATAGCACATAGATGACGGCTCAATAAACATTGCATGAAGTATTAACATACCTTGTAAGAGTTGCATGATGTGCACTGATGAATGGCAATGATTGGAGTATTAAATGTGCAGAGAAACGTGAATATAGCCAATGCATAGGATAAATATTCTAGCACTACATATATGTATGAACAGCATAGAACATATAGTGCATGAATAAATGAAGATAACATATACGTTGCATAAAGAGTTTTAAATGCTATTTATATGCTACATGGGCAGCACTTGAGTAAGTGTGAGAAATAAAGTCGATCCATTGGTTATGTGTTGAATGCATTAACAATACTACATCAAACTTAGTAAAACACAACCAATAAGAATATTGACTTATTCTTCTGATAAACAACAAGATAAATATTAGGGAACGTGGTGAATTGTTGGTGCCATATTATGAACTCGGTGATTGAATAGAAGTCTCTTAAACCTGTAAGTCAATTTCTAGATTAGAGCATGTGCAAGTATGAATCAGTCAACATGTTGTCAAGCAAAAAGTCAACTAGTTATTCTATTTGGATGAGTATTGAGATAGAAATTCACCAACTCTTGTTTATCAAGCTGAGTCAATTGAATTGGGCTGAGAAGTGTAAATTTCCTGGCCTGGTTTCTAGCTTTTGGTTGTTGTGTATTGTGTATACAAAGAGGCATTCTTACCTCATTTGGATACACTTCATCTATGCATTGTTATGCTTCTCCATTCTGCTGCATTTTATTTGTGAGGTTCATATTTTGTTGAGAGGTATTTTGAGAGGAAATATTAGTGAGAGGAATTGAGGAGGATTTGTTGCTAATCTGATTTTAAGAGGGGGCCAAACTTAAGAACTAGTGATTCAATTGGATTAAAGTGATTAACAGGCATCACATTCTATTCTCTTTATGTTTATCTAGTTTTATAAAAGATTAAATGTTTTGTGTGTTTTATCTGGAATTGCATTTGATTGCTTGAATTAGAGTAATAATATATTTGCTTATTGGAAAGGAAAAGAGTCTTATTGATATAATTTCCTTATGAGTGTTTGTACTTACTCCATACGAAGGAGTGATTGTTTGTCATCAATAGTATTACATACTAGGATCAATGAAACGAGAATAGCTTAAGGAAGTTATTTAATACTCCTATATAACCTATTTGGGTCGAGAAGTATATTTGAATTAATGATTGAAACCCTAGGTTAAGAATTACATACTAGGTTGGAATATTTACTTGAATACCCATTGGAAACAATAGGTTCGGAATAACCTACTTGGATGGGTTATGTAGTTGAGCTTTGTTTGAAGCACATAGGTTGAGATTAACCTACACAATCGGATTGATTGTTGATTATTGATTATATCTAAGATTAGGGTATTACCAAATTTGAGACTTATCTATGTGATTAAGTTGTTCACTTGAGTTTATGAATTGCTACTTGATTGGAGCCATAGGTGGGATTACCTATTGAGTTTGAGTTGTTACCTATTTGGTTGCTTTATACTCTTAATATGAAGTCATATTGTTGACAAGACTATACTCATTGAATAACCCTTTTTACTAAGGAGATTACACTCTCAAATAGAATCATTTACTAATATGATTACTCTTCAATTGAGGTCATTTATTAATGAGATTATGCTCTTGATGAGAATCACTTATTGTCCAAATATATTCTTGAATGGAGTCAGTTATTTATGAATATTTATTTTATGATAAGATGAAGCTTATGTAGCTATACTTTAGATTATAAAGTTATACCTAGGACCAGGTTGTCCATTGAAGGGGATGGGTTATTCTTGGGATTAGATTTTCTAGTGAAGGGAATAGCTTGTTAAGTTGTTTATGCAAAGTTAATTTGTAGACTAGAAAAGATCATATGTTATACTTGGGATTAGAATATCAATTGAAGGGGGTAACTTATGCTTATGCTTTATTGGTAGAGATACCATTGTGTTTTGGGAAAAGGAGAATAGGTTATTTCTAAGGTTAATGATTACCTATGGAAGGAAATTACCTTAGCATAGTATATGACTGGTTATAATCCAAACCAAGCTATGGTAGTGTATGTGAATAGGATGACTATCACTCGAAGTACTAGGTGAGAATACTTTGGCCAAAGTAGTGTAATTTTCATATTGCACTATCAATTCACTGTGTCTCCTTTATGTATTCTAGTTGTGATTTTCATACTCATAGGTGTACCCACTGCATGATTAGGTTCTAGATTGTAGGGCACAACACTAAGCTCAAAACAACTATTTTATGGGTTTTTATTCGCTGGTGTGAATAATTGTCTTGTACCTAGCTACTAATCTACTCAGGGTAATTAGGGACATATTCACATGGTTGGCTTACATTTAGGATAAAAGATTCCTTCTGTAGGTCTTAGGCTATTTATCTAGAACTTATCTTATCTAGCTAGGGATGGCATCAATTCCTAGGTGATTAGGTTGTTGGTTGTCTCCATGTCATAGGATCATGAAATTTGTCAACACTTGTATTCATTCCTATCTCTCAACCTTGCCCATATAAGCAAGGCATCTTATGTACATTTGTATTCAAGCTGATCAAGCAATAGTAATTCAGCCATTAATCAATCTTGCATTGTGAAGCAAGCATTCTTGCCATTCTCTCTCTTGTGGAAGTGGTTTTGGTTGCAACTGATCTTGGGGGTGTTGGGGAGTCACTATTTACTCCTACATGGTATTAGAGCCTGTGTAAGGTGTAAATCTTCCCAGACTGAGGGTGATATCTTGGCTTGGGAAGAATTTTGTTGGCACAAATTAGTTTCAAGAGCCCCACAAATTGAATTTAAGCTCGCAAAAAAAAAATTGACTGTAAATTCGCCTATATTGGGTAAAATTGTTTTTGAAGCAAATTTTTTTTGCTGGAACAGCGTCCCAAGCGGTACGATTTTTCTATTTTCGCAAAAAAATATTTTGTGTAAATATTTTCTGCGATTTGCTTTTGATAATTTTGGGGCAAAATTATTGTATTCGGGCAACAATATTATATTAGGGTTTCTATTAAAATCTGAGTGGCATATATTGTGGAATATTTTTCGCTAGTCATTGTACAAAAATCTACAGAGCGTGGTCAGATTGGATATTCTAAGCACCACATTGGATCGGTCGCAATTCCTTCCAATCGTCACAAGGTTTAGAGGTTAACTTCTACGTTCGCGTCAGATCCTTAATCGCATTAACCATTAATGTTTGTAGATCATTCATTCTACCATCGGTGTTGATCCTGCCCTTCATCGCCAATTACGTACATATGGGCACATCGAGCTGCATTCACCACCGCCAATTTATCTACCGGTACCACCGACACTCATTGACAAATTAAATGGTATCCGCTTCACCGCAGTACCTTGCTAGTATACTCCATCAATCCACGCTGCATCGCTTCATCGCAGTCCTATCCATAGTCTTCATTAATCGCCGACATACATCGGTCCGTTGATTACCGCTTGTACCCATTATCAATCACCATTGTCCGGTACGCGATCTATTATTTATCGCTGATCTAAAATGGTTCAAATGGTTGACTTCATTCTTACTTTATCACCATGCCTCCTCTTCTCTTTTCTTCTTCTTCTTCCATGGGCTCTACCTCTGCCCATCTTTCTTGGAGGCATTATGTCCACACTCTTGTTCACTTTCAACTACAGGCTCTGATACCAAATGATGGCAAGCCTCACTGGTCACAACCTTAACCCATTCTCAAACAAAATTCAACAACAAACTTAGATTGATAGGAACTCAAGAATAAATATCAATTCTGCATTGATTAAACACATCCATTGACAAGAAGAAATTCAATGTAAAACATACACAAATTTACTATCAGAAAATAAAAGAATTGTCCACCGTTTTTTCAACATTCATTACAAAGATTCTACAACCAATACACATGCAACCTTTTAATAATCGAATTTCTTCAGACAACATAAAACTTCAAACATTCAATCTTTTTGCCTACTATCTCCTCTGCACTTAGTTCTAGTGAACTGTCATTTACTGCCTAACCTCTTTCCCATCGTCAGCTTTCAACACATATGGATGACAGGTGATTGGTTTCCAATTGTTGACCCACACAACTATTTGACCGATTGCGACCTTTGGCATTCTTTGCTTGAACCATCGGCCTCCACTTCCAACTATCTGCCAAACTACCAAACTGTTGATTCGATTCCAAACCAACAAGTAATACTATCGGGTTTCAAGAAATAATGGCGACAAGATGTTCAAACATGAGTTTTTTATTGCTTGGGTGACATGGGTTTTCAACAGAAGTGACAGAAAGTCTTAAAATGAGCAGCTACAAAATAATGCACACCAACAAGCAACAAGGAAAACACAACAAAAACCAAAATTTCAATAGCCAGAAATAAAACCAAAATTGCAAGGGTAGGATGCCCCTGCATTAAAATGTTAGAAGTACAACTCAATCCATTTTAGAAGAGATTGCGAGGAGGAAAATAATAATAAGATTTATTCTAATGATGAGCTTGAAAATTCCTCTCAAGATTGTATTGATTATTTTGTTATATCCTTGGGTACATGTACATTAGAGCATGTTTGGTTGATAGACTAGGATCCTCTTTCTACATGACCTCACATCATGGTTGGCTCACAAAAATATGGATATGATGGTGGAAAGATTTAACTTAGAGATGACTATGATTTGAAGATTGTTATCTATGTAAGAGTCTTGATTCAATTTCCTAACGAATTAGTGAAGGAAATCAATGATGTAATATAATATCCCTAGTTTGGAATGTAGCCTACTTTATATGATTAGAATTAACAATTCAGATATGTTGATAAATTGCTTGAGTGGAGGGTGCACATTAGTGAGAGGGACTATGAAAAATTCTAATGGTATTAGCATAGAAATTATATTTTACCTAGATGCAAGGATTGCTCCTTACAATAGCTCTTTTATTCCTTTAGTGAAGATATATACAAAATCTATACCTTCACCGTGGAGCCAACAAAAAGAGGAGTATTTCATTCACTTCTAATGGTCATACCTTTTGGTTATCTAAGGGTGCTCATGCTTTGGAGACTAAGCTACCAATTGAAAAGAGAATGTCATGCAACTAAAGTATGAGACACATTGGTGATAAGGGTCCTAGTTCCCTAAAAAATAAAAACCTTTTCGAGGGGTTAAAAGATTGTAATCTTGAATCTGATTTTTATGAGTATTGTGTATATGAAAAATAGAACTATGTTTAGTTTCCCTCTAGTTCTCATAAATTGCATACAATATTGGACTTTAATCTATTATTATGTATTTTGTCCTCTTATCATTCCTTTGATTTCGTATGCTAGTCATTTACTTTAAAATTATATTTTGATGCAACTAATGATGTGCCATATTAGCAAGATGAAGATGTTTATGATATGTATAATATTCACCTAGATGAGTTAACAAGAATTCATTTGAGGTACTTAAGAAAAAGGTCACATTCTAAAGAAATAAGAGTCAAAAAAAGGAAAAATAGAAGCAAAGAACAAAAAAGAGTATTCAAAAGGGAGGTCAAAAGAAAGCAATTAAATTGAAGGCTAAGCAATAAATATGGAAAGTTGGAAACCAAAAAATCAAGTTATTCTACAACCAATATCTCTCAAGATATAACGACAACAACAAATGAAACAAACATTGATAGAAAAACATGTTTTATCAATTGATGAGCTATTTGCACCGAGCACAAATGTATATCAAGAGAATCCATACCATTAAAATAGATAGTAGAGAACATAAAAGGAAAAAGAAAAGAAATTTGATAATCTAATTTGACAAGAAAATGATGATCTTATAGATGACAAAGAAAGTGTTTCCTGACTCCATAATGCATATCAAGAGAACCCATACCGTCAAAATAGATAATAGAGAAGAACATAAAAATGACAAAGAAAGTTTTGCCTGACCCCGTTATCATGTTACTATCATTCCTTTTACTTTTTGTTTTATCCTTATTTATAATATTTTTCATTACTTCAAGAAAATGTTACATTGATGACACGTAGCTTTATCATCGATACGATCATTTAGAGATTGGATTGCTTGCACTAGTCTTTTTCATACTGTTTAAAATGACTTTTTTTTCTTACATTAACTACTTAACAAGTTTTCACCGTATACCTTCCTCTCAAAACTCGCATCTATATTACTGCACTTCCTATCTTTCTTTGCATGAATTTGAAGGCAGAGTCATGGAATCAGATTCAGTTGACACAACTCAAAGTAATACCAACATAATAACTCTGAAAACAAGGAGCGAGGTAGACGTTCTAGATGATGGGTACCACTGGAAGAAATATGGTCAGAAACAAATAAAAAATAGCCATTACCAGAGGTAATATACTTCTCCGAAAGTGTTAAAAGAGGTATTAGTTAAACATAAATTTGAATAGTTTACTTTAACACGTCGTGCAGGTATTATTTCAAATTGATCCTGAGTTCGTTCTGACAACATACGAAGGGAGTCATAACCATCCATCTCATAATATTCACTCTCCTCTTCTACGAAATTCTTATGATTTGCGAAGTCAGTTCCTTGAAGCCGAAGCTCCTGCTCCTGCAAATACCTTGGAATAGATAACTCTGGTTAGTGAACAGATTTTAGTCTG
The DNA here is from genome assembly GCA_007258455.2 of Sequoia sempervirens. Taxonomy (NCBI): domain Eukaryota; kingdom Viridiplantae; phylum Streptophyta; class Pinopsida; order Cupressales; family Cupressaceae; genus Sequoia; species Sequoia sempervirens. Next base: position 10,246 of record VDFB02130854.1, read on the forward strand.
CAAGAACTTGTTTTCTATTCAAAACGTCATTTTGTGAGCATAGACATATACAGTGAAAACCCAGTTAGACAAATGAAATGTCCATTTCGTACATATATTGTTTGTCTAGACTTTTTAGCAGAAAATAGTCATTGTAGTAGGTAACTGATAGCAAATTCAATATCTTTTTCTTTTTTAGTTTCTTTCTACGTGTAGGAATCACTTAGGCTAACTTCTTGTAATTGACTAGCTTGTTATAATTGATTGCGTCATCTATCAATCATAGTTGAGGGATGGGATTAAGAAAATGAATGTTTTTTATTGATTTATATAATAATGGTTTTTTTAACTTTTTAAGAAATGAAATACAGTTATCTTATTATTAGCTTTGTTTTTTAACTATTGAATGAGATCTTTAAGAATAATTATTAGGAGTCACTATGTAAAAATAGAGAAAAAATATCTATTTTCACAAACCACATCAAAGAAATAACTAATTATATGGTGGCACATATGGTGAGCAATACCATATGTCTCAATGCATATGTTTTGGTGTAACTTTTTATAATTGATTGTGCAATCTACCAAATTTTTTTGAGAGATGAGATTAACAAAATGAACCAGTTTTAATAGTTGTGATAGTATTATATAATAATGGTTTCTTTTTGCTTTTTAAGAAATGGAATACATTTGTCTTATTATTAGTCAAAGTTTGTTTTTGACTATTGAATGAGATGACCTTTAAGAATAATTACTAGTAGTCATTGTGTAAAAATAGAGAAAAAATATCTATTTTCAGAGATCACATAAAAAAAAAACTAATTATATGGTGGCACATAATCGCATCAAAGAAATAACTAATTATATGGTGGCACATAATCGCATCAAAGAAATAACTAATTATATGCTGGCACATATGGTGAGCAGTAACATATGTCTTGATGCATATGTTTTGGTCTAACTTTTTATAATTGATTGTGGGATCTACCAATCATAGTTGAGGGATGAAATTAAAAAAAAAACATGTTTCAATAGTAATTTTAAGAATGATGCATATGTTTTGGTCTAACTTTTTATAAGTGATTGTGGGATCTACCAATCATAGTTGAAGGATGGGATTAAAAAAAAGTGCGTGTTTCAATAGTAATTTTAAGAAATGTAATACATATGTCTTCTTATTACTCAAACTTTGTTTTTTACTATTGAACAAGATGATCTTTAAAAATAGATGTTTTAGTCTAGCTTTTTGAGGTGTTTTTTGACTACTTAACAAATACATAGCTAATGTCTACTTTTTGAGAAGTGCAATTAATATTTATATTTTTTTAAGGTATATATACAAATTTAAACAAGTGCCACATAGAGGTGAGTACTTTCCTTCATAGTATTGTAATAAAACTATTTGTTATGAGGTAGGTAAAAAAAATGTCATTTAGTTGATAAACAATTTTACATAAAATAACAATTTAGAGGTAGGTTAGTAACAATATAGATCAATAAACTCTGCAAACTTAATCTATTCTAGAAAACCAATGTATTATATTAATTTTTAATTTTACATTTTAGATTTAAAAAATAAAATAATATAAATATTATTAGACATTTAATTAAGAATATTTATTAAAAATAATTTTATTTTAATATAAGAAATACTAATTTTAGACACTAAATTTGATTAAATTAAATTAATAAAACAATTATTATAGACATTACTTACTTTTAGTAAATAAAAACAATAAAAAATACAATAATTAAAATAACCAATGTCTATATTCTATAATGTCTATATTCTAGTTTAATGGGAGGAAATGAAAACTACATATTAAATACAAAATGCTAGTTACATTTATATTTACATATATTTTATAAATATTTACATGCTTATATTCTAACTTAGTGGAACAAAAAATTACTTACACATACTTATTATTAATTTCAAGGATAAAGTATAATAACACCTTATATTTATAAAACCTATTACCTATTTGTAGCTTAACTTATATAAGATAATTATATATGGAAGCAAAGTAAAGTCCATTCCTAAAAAAAATAAAAAATCCACCTTCATTTTTCCAAAAACTTCACCCATAACACATAAAAAATTTATCCAATCATGTTCACAAGAAATAATTTTAAAAATTTATAAAGTTAAATATTTTACATATTCACTTTGGAAAGATTGAATATTATTTGAAGAAGGTATTTTTAATTTTTTTTTGATTGGTTCAAAACCAACTTATTATAATAATATGTTTTTAAATTTTAGTTATTTACTATTTTAATCATGCATGTCTAAATAGTCAATATCCTTTGTCATATATATTTGTATTTTCCATTTAATGCAAACCAAACAAAACATGACACACTTTATTAAGTGCCCTCTCAAATCCATGCAATTATATTGTAGGTGATATTAAATTAAATTAAATTTGATTGGCATAAAATAGAGATGACAAGTAGGCGGTATTTTCAGTGTATCAAATTATGATGTTTTATTAAAATTTAATTGAATAGTTTTTAAGACATACTCATGAGTTAATGGTTAAAAAAAATTCATCTCTCATGTGCATGAATAGTCTACTTTGCATTTAATGCATCATGCTAATTCTCACAATGAACATGAATAGTCTACTAGCATTCATTGGATTTAAATAATGCTCATAAAAATAAAATATGATCCAAACATTTCAAAAAAAATCACCTACCTAATTTATTTAATAGAAAGGAGAAACATCATAACTATTATTTTATGTACTATATATTCATTGTATATCATATTATAGTAGTGATTTTTCATATTAATTACAAGATAAGAAAAGAGTGGGAAGAGATTTTATTTAAATAAAATGATAATATTCAAGTACCAAGTCACACTTTGTGATCTATCATCATGATAATCTAGTATTTTTCATAGAGTTTTTTAGAAAATATATTTTCTTTTAGGATATGAATAAGTTTTCCACTAGCTTTGTATTAAATTTCAAGGAGTTTCTTAGGTGTTATAGAGATAATTGTAGGGTTTAAGATAGACAATTTTTTTTCTTTCATTGTAGAAAGCCAAAATAATAGAAATACAATTCTTCATGGACTATAATGGTTTAGTACAAAACATATTAGATAAATTTAAACTATTAAAAATTTTAATTCCAACTCTCATTATTTTTAATTGAACTTCTCGAAGTTAGTTTTTAAATTATTATTATGTTACAAGATTTAATTTATTAAGTTTTTTTTGAATCAATTAACTTTTTGTTTATGGTATGTTGAGAAGTGAAGAAATTGTTGATCTATAAATGTATTGAACAAAATTTAGTGTATTTTTATTAACATGTTCATAATTTTAGGAATTTCTATAATTTCATTTGTCTTTTATCAATTAATATTTATTTTAGTTAATATTCATGTAGTTGATTATTAATGATGGTTATTATAGTAAACTCTAATGCCATGCGAAATATTATATAATAAAGTGTAAACAATCAATTATAAGATAACTAAATAGAATAGTATTATTGTTAATTAATTTTATTTTTCTTTTTATAATTTATGTTGTTAAGAAAAAATATTTTTTTTGTAGTATAGTGTAAGTGTTATCAATTATTTTGATTGGAATTTTAAAACCATTGTTACTAGTTTTTTCTAGAACAATTATTGGCATGCCTAATGATAACATCTTCCTATTCTCCTTCATCAATTCACAAAAAGAAATTATGAATATTGGAGCATGCATCAAAATAAAGACAATGCTATTATCCTATGGTTTTTAGGAATTAGTAGAAGTAGGATACAATAAACCTATAGATCAAAATGTTCCCAATGCTCTAACAAAAAACTAGTGAACTTAATTAAAATATAAAAATAAAAATGGCAATGGGCTCTATTCAATACTCAATTTTTATAGGATATTTAAATTTCCTTGTATTGCTAGCATGATAAAAGTAAAGGATACATGGAAGGATTTGCATAATTTATATCAAGGATTTGATAAATTTGAATTGGTAAGACATTGAAATTTAGAAATGATTTTAAAAATTGAAGGATGAGAGAAGGTAAAGACATTTAAAATTTTATCACAAGGATTTAAGATATAGTGGATAAGCTTATGACTCAATGGAAAGTTTTAATAATGAAGAGAATATTCTTTGTAGTTACATGAGGAGGGTATTCAACATTTAATGGGGATCTTGGTCCAAGAATTTTAATCTTTGATAAGAATTGAAGAGAAGTCTATTGCTTCTCTTTCTCAACCAAATATATCTCAAGGGGATTCTTTCTCCAATAGATAACAAGGTAGAGGAAGAGGAAGCCAATATTTTTATTGTAGAAGCATCCAATGTAGGTATCATCAACATTATGGGGATTATGAGTATGAATGTAGGAAGAAGAAATCTAACTTAAATAAGTCAAGGTATATAACTATATTGATGATTTTTTTAATGCAAAAACCACTCAAAAATATTTACATGAAACATGATAAAATAACATCATAAATATTTGTGGTTCCTAGATAGTGGTCATTCTAACCATATGATAGGTAATTATAATATCTTTCTGAAGTTATATGAATCTATGATAATTTAAATTAGACTTGGTGGTGATAAATATATTAATGGAATAGGAAAATAAACAATTCCTACAGAGAAAAACCAAGGACAAACTAATTCTATTCATGATTCCTTACATGTTCCAAAGTTACAATAGAATTATTTGAGTGTTGGAAAAGTTATAACAAAAAATACAAAGCTAGGTTTCAAGATAAATATGGCAATATAGTTGGTAAATCATTTAATTATCATCTTGTAACAAAGGCTTCAATGAAAGGGAATCGTTTGTTACCTCTATTTTTTCCTATCAATAAAGTGTGTGCCCTAAAAGAAACCACAAATAATAAGGAAATTCCTAATATTTCAAGCATTGAACTTGCTTCATAAGAAAAAAGTAGTGAAAGGTTTCCAAAAATTCAAACAAGAAAGTAATTTCTCTTATCCTATACATTTGTAATAGAACATTGATAGATTTATAGTGAAGAAATTATGGAGGGAAATGAAGAACATAAAATTTTATGATTTATTCAAAAAACTATTGTTCCATATATACAAAAGGAGACAAGTGAAAAATGATTGGTTAAAATAGAAAATAGTTTAACTATATACTATGCCATTAACAATGTAATCAACTATTATGCTAACATTCCACCCCTTATTACATCGTTCTTACGAATGTACCCTCAAAAAATACAAATTTCACCTTACCAAAAGACTTGGTGAATATATTTTCTATCTGAGAAATTTTCAAGCAATACTGGAGTTGAATGTGGTGATGCAAGAATTTTTCACAAATCTAATGTTATTTTACCTCAATATTATTTTTTCTTGCATGAAAAATGGATTATTCACAATCCTCAACACCCCCTAATTGTCATAATATAGAATAGGTGGATTTTCCTCAAAAATGTCTATGTCAACTAGAATGTGATGTAACCAAATTGCTTCACACATAGCTCCTTGTGCATCATGATATTCAACCTTGGTGGATGAGAGAGTAACAATAATTTTCTTCTTACTGATCCATAAAATAGGCCCAAATCTAAGATAAAAACATATCATGCAATTGACTTCCTATCATCAACAAATCCAACATAGTCTAAGTCGACATATCATCAAGCAAGAAAAATGAAGAGATCTTATTGTATTCCAAACCATAATCAAGTGTACCTCAAATATATGTCAAAACATGCTTAGCTACAACTCAATAACATTATTTTGAATCTTGCATATAAATCTAGAAAGATAACTAACAACAAAGCATAAATTTGGTCTGGTACAAGTCAACTAAATGAGACTCCCAACAAGTTGTCGATAGAGAGTAGCATCTACTTGAGGAGAATCTTGGAATTGAGAAAGTTGCAAACCTTTATCTATTAGAGTGGACATAGGTTTACAATCATATATTCCAAATTTTTCTAGGAGTGTCTTGGCATATTTTATCTGTGAGATAAATATGTGATGCTTTATTTTTCATATCTCCAAGCCAAGACAATAGTGAAGTTTACCCAAGTTCATCATATCAAAGGATTCATTTAGATCATTTTTTAAATCATCAATGATATTATCCAAGCTTCCTGTAATCACAAGATCATTGATACAAGACAAGAATGCCTATCTTTGTGTGTACCTTCTTAATATATAAATTAGGATCTAATGGGATACAAGTAAAACCATGTTGCAAGAGGTGACCATCTATTTTTATGTACCATGCCTTAGGGGCTTGTTTAAGCCCATAAAGTAACTTAATGAGATGACATACCTTTTGAGGATGATTTTCATCAATGAAGCCTTCTAGTTGGTTCATCTAAACTTCCTCTTCTAGATAAACATTTAGGAAAGCACTCTTGATGTCCATTTGATGGAGGAGGGGTATCACACAAACCATATCATACAACATTTAACAAAACAAAAACTAATGAGCAAAAATCTAGAACAAGATTATATCTATTATATTCAACTTCTTCAGCATAGTTTTTCTAAACTCTTGAAATGCATACAAAACCCTCTAAAAATATGATTACAACAAATAACTCAGTCTCATGGACTGATTTACAGCAATATAAATGAGTCTCAAACTCATCTATGACAGGATTTTAACAAACTTCATAAAAAAACAACTCTTTCACTTCACATACAAACTCAACCCACAACCTGTAGTGGCAATCTTCAACCCACAGTTGTTCTTGTCTTGCACAATGATCTAAAAAGACTTCAAATTTTTTTTTTCAAACCCTCATACCTGCAATAAATTTCTTCCAACATCCTTTGGAGAAAAGGATACACCCTTCCCCTTCCACTCCCCATTTTGGTCTGTAATAATGAATCTCCTTTCTCTTGTCATGCTTTCGTCTTTGCCTTTTTCAACCAAAATGTAACTCCCAAGAAATGTAATGCTTCAAACCTAGAAAAAATCTCCAAAATAAAGAAATAAAATATTAAATATACATTTACAAGCTTCAAAACACTCCCATGAAAGATTAGGCCAAGAAAAGTAGCTACCTCCTCACAAATAGGAGCCGAACTTAGCAAAAATAAACAGTTACACAACTTGGGCATTCAAATATTTATATGTTATAGTTAAGGGGCTTTAATGAGTTGTTCCTACTTGTATTTCCATAAAAATCCATTCCAAAAATGTCTTTTTCCTTTTTGAACTTTCAAAACTTAAAATTTGCCTCCTAAACTATTTCCAACACCACAATTTTTGCAACAATAAAATAAGGCTAATTATTTTAATTCCATATTTTTTCCTTAATGTCACATTTATTTCTCACACATAAATTATTAAAATAAAATGAAAATCACTCATTTTTTTGGTTGATGTTGATTGCACTTTCACCTAGGATGCTCTTGCATCACCATTTGATGAAGCTTCCATCCTTTCTATGCTACTAGTGCATAAACAACTCAAATTGTTTTGAGCTTCACAGTGGGTACAAACGTATCCTCTTAATAAATTCCCTCCTATTAAGAATACCCCTTTGCAACAAATCATGCTTTATATTTTTCGATGGATTCATCCACCTTTTATTTTGTTTTGAAAACCCTTTTGCAACCTATGGGTTTCTTTCCTATAAGAAGATCGAAAAGTGCCCATGTCTAATTTTTGTTAAAAGAATCATACTCAAAATCCATGGAATTCTTCCAATGTGGCTAACTAAGGGTCCCTTAATTTCTATCGGGTTTAGTGCTATCAACAACTGAACTCATCAATGCAATATTCACCATGTTTCTTGCTTTCCTTCTTGTTCTAACTCCTGATGAGAGATTTGGAAGAGAATTTAGATGGAAGTCCCTAATGGTGGTTTGGACCCATTTCAGACACTCATGTTGTTTTTGATATGGTCAAAAACAAATAAAGGATAGCCATTACCAGAGGTAGTATACTTCTCTGAAAGTGTTAAAAGAGATATTAGCTAAAGATAAATTTGAATAATTTAGTTTAACGTGTGGTGCAGGCATTATTTCAAATGTAGAGTAAGAGGATGTGGTGAAAAAGAAAATCCAGTGGTTTGAAGATGATCCTGAGTTCGTTCTGACAACATACGAAGGGAGTCATAACCATCCATCTCATAATATTCACTCTCCTCTTCCACGAAATTCCTATGATTTGCGAAGTCAGTTCCTTGAAGCTGAAGCTCCTGCGAATACCTTGGAATAGATAACTCTGGTTAGTGAATTTGGCCCTCACAACAGATTTTAGTCTGCTAAGAACTTTTTTTCTATTCGAAACGCTATTCTGTAAGCGTAGTCATATGGTAATATACAATAAAAACCCAGTTAAACAAAATAAACGTCATTTGTTTTCTCATCATTTCGTACATATACTGTTTGTCTCGACTTTTAGCAGGAAATGGTCATTGAAGTAGGTAAGTGATAGCAAATTCAATATCTGATTCTTTTGTTTTTTATTCTGTTTGGGAATCACTTAGGCTAACTTGTAATTGACTAGCTTGTTATAATTGATTGTGTGATCTAACAATCATAGTTGAGGGATGTGATTAAGAAAATGAACATATTTCAATAGTTGTAATAGTTGATATATAACAATGGTTTTTTTTTGCTTTTTAAGAAATGGAATATAGTTGTCTTATTACTAGTTTTGTTTATTTACTATTGAATACGATGATCTTTAAGAATAATTACTAGTAGTCATTGTGTAAAAATAGAGAAAAAATATCTATTTTCACAAATCACATCAAAGAAATAACTAATTAGATGGTGGCTCATAATCACATCAAAGGAATAACTAATTATATGTTGGCACATATGGTGAGCAGTAACATATGTCTTGATGCATATGTTTTGGTCTAACTTTTAAGAAATGGAATACAATTGTCTTATTATTAGTCCACGCTCGTTTTTTACTATTGAACACGATGATCTTTAAAAATAGATGTTTTGGTCTAACTTTTTGAGGTATTTTTTTGACTACTTAACAAATACATAGCTAATGTCTACTTTTTGACAAGGTCAATTAATATTTTTTCTTTTTAGGTCTATATACAAATTTAAGCAAATGCCACGTAGTGGTGAGTAGTTGCCCTCATAGTATTGTAGTAAAAGTATTTGTTGTGAGGCATTTAAAGAATCTGTAATTTAGTTGACAAACGATTTGACATGAAATAGCAATTTAGAGGTAGGTTAGTAATAGTATAGACCAATAAACTCTGGAAACTTAAATCTATTTTAGAAAACCAATATACTATATTAATTTTATAATTGTACATTTTAGATTTATAAAATAATATAAAATAAATATATAATTGGACATTTAATTAAGAATATTTGTTAAAAATATTTCTATTTTAATATAAAAAATATTAATTTTAGACACTAAATTTGATTAAATTAAATTAATAAACCAATTATTATAGACATTACTCAGTTTTAGTAAATTAAAAACAATAGAAAATACAACAATTATAATAACCAATCTCTATATTCTATCATGTCTATATTCTAGTTTAATGGGAGGAAATGAAAGCTACATATTAAATACAAAATGACAGTTACATATATTTTATAAATATTAACATACATATATTCTACCTTAGTGGAACAAAATGTTAGTTACATATATTTCTTAATGTTGGATAAAGTATAATAACACCTTATATTTATAAAACCTATAATTTACCTATTTGTAGCTTCACTTATATAAGATAATGCATATGGAAGCAAGGTAAAATCCATTCCTAAAGATTTAAAAAAAAAAAAAATCACATTCATTTTTCCTAAAAAATCCACCCATAACACAAACAAATTTTCGTCAATCATGTTCATAAGAAATAATTTTTAAAATTTATAAAGTTAAATATTTTACATATTCATTTTAGGAAGATTGAATATTATTGGAATAAGGTAATTTCTTTTCCTTTTGATTGGTCCAAAACCAACTTATTAATAATAATATGTTTTTAAATTTTAGTTATTTACTATTTTAATTGTGCATGTCTAAATAGTCACCATCCTTAGTCATATAGATTTGTATTTTCCATTTAATGCAAACCAAACAAAACCTAGTACACTATATTAAGTGCCCTCTCCATCCATGTGTAGGTGATATTAAATTTAAATTTAATTTGATTGGCATAAAAGAGAGATGACAAGTGAAAGAACCTCCAAATCTCAAAGATAGAAAACAAGCACATAGAATGAAAAACTCAACCTCATGTTATTAGATAGTCAAGGATCTCTTTATAAAGGAGAAATATCCAAGAGTTGGACAAAATATCAGAAAAATATCAAGAGGGAAAAATATCAGGTAAATATCTAAAAAATATCTAGTCTATGTCAATGAGTCATACAACAATGAATGCCTAAGTAGGCTTAGGTCAGCTTGTGTGTAAGCAAGTATTAATGTATACACTAACACCCCCCCTTAAGCATAACTTAGGTGGGCATGGATAAAACAGGTCCCGGCTACTAGCCATGTTCAGTACCCATGTACAAAGTAATCTCTCATGAAATGGAGAAAAGTAGAAAACCCTATGGGAAAAAACTACCCTCCAAAAGAGAGAAAAGATGCATGAAAATTATACACGTGAAGAAGTACTACTTCTTTCACTAAGTACAATATATGATTTCCTCCATAAGAGAGAAAATAATAGAAGGTCTATGAGATCCCCCATAATACATGTCTTGCTACATTAAGGTTGGATAGTTGACAAAGGATGCAAACGTAGATCCAAGAACATGTCACAATGTTCCTTCCCTTGGGAAGAAATGAAACCAACTGAAGATGCAGTATATCTTCCCATGTGAGAAGACATGTATGTATGATCTTGAATAGAGTTGAAGCTCATCCAAGAATGATGATGATGGTGCCCATGATGTCTTCAAATGTTGCTTAGGAATCTCCAAGCCAATGCTGACATGTGACGAATATTGATGGAATGAATCAAATATCATAGAAGATTCTGTAATAGGGACCATACAAATCATAGATGTATGGGGATAAATGGAACCATAAGAATCTAATACTGTCACTATAGAATCCGATGTAGGTGAAGGAAGAGCAATCATATTTGAAGAAGACAAGGCCGATGCAACTTTATTGAAGTTTTCATAAAAAAGAAGACTGATGTCCTCAATGTGTGCTTTCATGTCAGCAATGTAGGACTCTATGAAAAGACATGAAATTTTAGGTAGATATGTATCCTAATTAGCAATGCTAGGAAGATTGATATCCTTTTGCAAAGAAGTATTGGAAGCTCTTGAAGAAATGACTTTGAAATCCAATGAAGCAATAGGAGGAGGTGGAGGAATGCTGATTTCCTCTATGTCAACTAGACGCTTTGTATCTGAATCATGATACGAGATGTGAGTTGTGATCATAGCAGGATCATGCGGGAAGGGAGAAACATTGGAGTCTCCATATATTTCCCAAATTTTGATCCATAATGCATGTGGACATTCAATATCCATGATGACATACAAAGAGTCGTCTGGAATATGTAAACCGATTAATCCATGAATATGATCATGAATATTAAACCATTTATCCTTCTGAGTTTGATTACCTGGTTCAGGGATAAGTCCATACAAGTATGGCATGAGATTATGGAACCTGAGATGTTTCAAGATTCCTTCACACTAAGACTTATAGTTTCCCAGTTTTAGGTTGATTACAGAAGAGTGAGTTTCACATCCCATGATTACAAATAGTTTAATTCCTTAAGACAATAGAAAATCAACAGATTAAGAACCTCCCCAAATTAGATGAGTCCCCCAGTTTTGGAACTTTATAAGTTAGTGCGTTTTACAAATGTCACATTCATTGTAAAAGAATATTACTCTTTTACAAAATTTTAACTATGACAACAAAAATTCTAACTCCCCCCCCCTTATAAGCTTTCAATGAGCTAGGTAAATAACCACACCATTAAAAGCTTAATATAGACATTAACCTCCATTTTAACATAAAATGTGAATTTTAATGTTAAAAATATAAATTCCTATGGGAGATAATGATCAAGGCTATGGATGCCAAGTGAGTTAGACTAAGTAAAGGGGGTTTGGAGGAGGTAATCAGGGCCACCAAAATGCACCTGATACAAATTAATGTCCTGCACACAACATTCGTTCATCACAACAAAAGAAAAGAAACCAACATTCAGTGCACAGTCCTCCTCTCAAACACCTCAAATTATTACATTCGCAGTCAAAGTGCTTAGCAACTTGCATTTGGACTTCAAAAGGGCCATCACGACAAGCACTAACTTGAACTACTAGTTGATTTGAGACAAACAACAAAAAAAAGCAGTTAGAGGAAGGTGCTAGGTGAGCTATGATTTGGCTATTGCGTGCTTGATGGAGTCACCTCTTTGAAGATCACACACCTTCAATAGTCATATGCAATCAACCTCCTCTCTCATAAATCATGGCAGGGACAGGTAGCACTCATAGTAGAATAGGGGTGTCCATACGTGGCAAAAATAGGGGTCTCTCTCAGCCACACCAAATCACGCCCAAGGGTCTCTCTCAGATCCCAACAACCACACCAAACTGCGCCCAGCTTAATGGCTGCATATGCGTGTAGGTAGATTGAGATTTTTTTGAGAGATTTATGAATCAACTAGCCCCCTCCTTTGATCGACACCCCTCCTTGATTGGTTTTCATGCCAAGTAAGAAACACCCAGCCTGCAATTAAAATCATGGCTTCATAGGTGGAATCTACCTAACAAGGGTGAATTACGGGCTTCTAAAGGTGACACGTAGCCACCAAAATTTCCATGCTGCAAATCACACCTCCATCATCCTTTCAGTCTTTAAAGTCAAAACCAACATTTATTTGGAGCAGGGTCTGCACAAAGGCTAACCATTGGATGCAACAGACACCACAAATTGGGCAGCGAACCCTCACACTCCTGAGGCACCTTGCCTAGCAACACAAACACTTTCACAAGGGCCTACTTTGATGCCTAATTTTCCTCCTCTATCCTGCACAAAGAAAAAGGCATTTGCACCCTTGGAAGGCTACGTAGGAGGAAGCAGTTTATGGTGCTGGAGATTAGGCAGCCTCCAACTTAGGAATAGTCTGCAAGCTTCTCTCGAAGGACATTCGCCTATGGCCTGAAAACTTCTTTGGAATGCTATGATACCATGAGAGAACCTCCAAATCTCAAAGATAGAAAATAGGCACATAGAATGCAAAACTCAACCTCATGTTATTAGATAGTCAAGGGTCTCCTTATAAAGGAGAAATATCTAAAAGTTGGACCAAATATCAGGAAAATATCAAGAGGGAAAAATATCAGGTAAATATCTAGAAAATATCTAATCTATGTCAATGAGTCATATAACAATGAATGCCTAAGTAGGCTTAGGTCAACCTGTGTGTAAGCAAGTATTAATCTATACACTGATAACAAGTAGGAGGCATTTTCAAGTGTATCAAATTATGATGTTTTATTAGAATTTAATTGTATAGTTTTTAAGAAAAACTCATAAGTAATGGTTAAAAAAATTCATCTCATATGCATGAATACTCTACTTTGCATTTAATGTATCATGATAATTCTCACAATGAACATGAATAGCCTACTAGCATTCATTGGATTTATATAATTCTCATAAAAATAAAATATGATCCAAACATTTAAAAAAAAAACCTACCTAACTTGTTTAATAGAAAGGAGAAAAATCATTACTTTTATTTTATGTACCGGATATTCAATGTAGTGCCCCACCAAAGAACCCTAGAGGACAACACATCTATACTACAATAATGGCACAATTTTTTTTAAAGTAAATAACAGTGAATTGCATAACTTAACATCACATATAAACTGAGCTATATGTCCTCTAAGGTTAAATGACTGCATTACGAACATTCTATTACCGAGATCTAAGCATACATCAAGAATTAACTAACTACAAGAGTTCATTTTAAATCCATTGCATTAAATGAATAAGCAACATACATTCCATACACAACATCAGATGCATAATTTCATGAAGGATTATATATAAAGAACTAATAAGTACATATACAAATTCCCTTACATGAGGATATAACATGACTGTCACATCTTACATTGTTACAAACTTATATCAATGCTTCCCTGAATACAATGGGAAGAGTACATAAAGATTACATTGCAAGGTACAAATGATTCATAGGTTCAATACATGACATAAGAAATTATCTCTTGAATTGGAATAAGATCCAGAATCTGCTACATGAGGTACAACCTCCACGCTCACAAACAACAAGGGAAACCCAACGGAGGAAAAAACACAAACCTCCGAACCATGTGGAACCCTAAGGTCCACCCCTCGTGCTAAGAGATAAAATAAGGTCCCACTAAATAAAAACAATTAAGAAGACAAAAGACTAACATAACAAGACTAAACATGACTCCAACACAACTTTGTAACAACTTTAACATCTCAAGCAAGAGAGACACGACTTCTATCACTGACTTCACTTCCAGAGGCACACTCACACATCAAAAGGGGAACACAAAACTAGGGAATGCTAGCTTGCAATAGGGAAGAATGCCATCACATAGCTTGCAATGGGTAATTCTAGTAGATCTTCATAGGCCTCGACCCCCTTCCTGGGTTACCCTAACAACCTCTACCGAACCTTGGCCCCATACAAACTCATGTGGAATCAACATACCTTTCATGAAGACAAGAAAATTGATCTTGCATTCTAGGCCTTCTCATCTCATCTCAAGCCTAAACGAGCACTTGAGCCCTGAGTGAGGCATACCATTATCTTGATTAATGTGAAAACAACCCAACCCCTTAATTCATTAATTAGGTTATCACTAAATTATGAAACTCCCAAAAGGTTACCCTGGTCAGCCACTTTAGGTTTTGGCCCACATTGAGAGCCACTCCCCCTACTTGCAACTAGTAGACCCTACAAAACAAGCATGACATTTACCATATTGCATACTCTTCATAATCACATGAATCCAAAAATAGTGCAAGGCATGGATCACCTTGCACACATATCACAATTACAAAAACTATACATAGTGCAAGGCATTGACCATCTTGCACATCAACCTGGTCACATCAAACCATACCAAGACAAGAGGCACGCCAATAGGGTTTTCAATTTTCACAAAGCACATATCCCAAAACATTAACATACCACCTCTAAAGTGAAAACCATCATAAAACCATACACACTAAAATACTCCCTCCTAGCCTTTGAAAACCAACCTTAAAAATATGCACAAATGACTCTCACATCTAAACATTCACCGCAATCACCCCAATTTCTTAAGATCAACACAATCAAGCAAGCAATCTCTCAACAATGCAACCAATCATATTTCAAAATAACTATATCATTAGATAAACCATCATCTCAATCAAACTATCTACTATGTACTGCCAGTCCAAGTCTATGCTAATAAAACACAACTAATTAACTACACTTTCCCAAATTTAATAAAATGAGTAATAAAACATAAACATAACTCATTTATTCAGATATTCCAACATCATATTCATTTTACAAATTACCCATTAATAAGAAACCGTATAATTAAGTGATAGGTGAGAACGTAAAACTAACATTAATGTATCCTTTCACTTACAATCACTAGAACTAATATAAATATATAATTAAATATCATATTGATGACTCTTATTCAAAAATAAATTTGAGTTGATAGCTTAATCAATCATAATGGGTACTCATATAGTCAATACTTAAGAATAATAACTCATTAAGATCCTCATATAATACTAATAAGTAGCCCACTAGGAGATAAGAGGGAATAAATATAGGATCTCATATTATAGTCTTAATATTTAGTATTTATCTATTGTCGATCTAACTTATCATGTATGAAATTTACATGACCTATCTAACATAAAACCATGTTATAATTCCTAACACAAAGATCACTATCCTAGGTTCAAATCTTCACCATTCACAATACCTATATCAATTTGCCTAACCATCTATATCTATTCCTACTTACATGTAAGACCAAAGTATCACTTAATTCTTGATCAAAAGAGTCTGCACATAAGAATTCAAAGACCTTACCAACTATAAGTCTCTATGAATCTATAAGGCTTGAAAATATAAATTTAAGAATCCATCCATCATTTAGAATCTATTAGAGCTCACTCCCTTGCGAATTATAATACATTGTAGGCATAGTCTGGAAGTTATCCTTACATGCCAAGGTAGCATCATCTTATGAGGCCTTGACAAAATGCTAAGAGCTTGTGACAAAAAGGATAGCCATATGGAAGTATTGTGCACTAAGGTCTGAAATTTGACCTCTCAAAGGAATTTAAGTGTGTTGACCAACTGTGTGTGTGCTTAGTGCAAAATCAAAGACAAGGCATAAAGTATTTTTGCAAATATTAAATCAAAGACTCCTGGTTATTTTCTGGCATATCAGATATGTATAGGAAGGTTCTACCCTTTGCTCACCTTGCTCGACCCGCAAGGGACATGATGCATGCTAATATTGAAGTTGAAGCAAAGGAGAATACTCCTATAATTAGGAGATCATGCGTGGGTGGTAAAATTATTGGAAGAATGCATCAACAATCGTTGTTACCGACACATAGTGTAGAGGTAGATATTCGGCTGAGAGTTGAATCAGCTATCTACAAACACTTAAGAGAATTAAAGGGAATCTCTATGGGAGAGAGTATACATAGAATATAGAGGACTAGTTTAGTTTTCCTATCTACACATAGGGGACACAAATTAAAAGTAGAAGCATCGAATGATTAACACAATCAATGGGATAATGGTTTCCATAAAGAAAATCATATATATGATATTCTATGATATAGCCATTGCGACAAGAGAGACAAAAAATAATACATTTCAAATCAACTAATGCCCAACCACCCAATAATAGTGTGAAAGATCACTAGATAAACATTAGGATAGATAATAGCAACATTCTTTTCACGAACACCGAAAGCTAAAAGTTCACGAGAAGGCACGAAAAGATATGTGAAACCATCTTTTGATTCAAGCAAAGTTATTAAATGAACAACAGTCCATACCTCAAAAATCTTGCTAAAAAATCCAACCGGTAGGTCGATAGAGAGAGATAGAATTGTGGCCTTTTTCCTTTCAACTATTAATATGTCTTACTTTTATTCATCCAAACGAGATTACAACCATATTCTCAAGCAGCCTTAATGGATGGTGGATCAATTTTTTGAATATCTTCCTGAAGTATGTAATTCATAAAACCGTCACTAGTAATGCATGTTTTAGACTTGCATTAGCCACTCAACAAAGGATTTCCCCATGAGATATCTTAGTGACTCAATAATATCGATAGCAAGAAGTAGATTAAATGCAACATTTGTGATGATATTAGTGAGTAGATTATTAAAACATCATGATGCAAAATATGAAAGCATGGACAACGCATCTGAATTGTTTGACAAAATGCCACAAAGAGATGTCATCTCAAGGACTGCAGTGATCACAAGATATGTACAAATGGATTTGTCGAAAACGATTTAAAAACTTTCAAATGAATGCAATTTCTAGGCGCAGGTCCAAAATCAACAACCTTTACTATTCAAAAGCTTCATTTTGAAGGGAGGACTTTTATTTAAAACACAAGTTAAGAATCTTGCTGATTTAAAAGAACAACGAAACCTAAATAAAAATCTTATGTGGATAACGCTTTTAAGCAATTGTCATGACTATCTCTACCTTCACCCATGGCAAGACTGTTTGTATATTCTTTTAATATGAAGGATACAAGTATGCAAAATTGGAGATAGTGGTTTTGTAACGCCCCACCAAGGATTCCATTAAAACAAAGCATAAAGAAAAAATTAACCGAATAATTTTTTTTTTAAAAGAGATTCGATTACATAATTGTCTTAAGGATTCCAAGACGACGTTACTTAAACATTATAAATAAGAACATCACATCATAACATATAACATAAGTACAAATTAAATTCATGAATGATCCAATTTTATAAAATTTATACAATCAAGTTACAAATATATCCAGATTACATCATATGAAATTTTAATAAATCTCAATATATCAAAATATTGATACAAGAGTACACTCATACACATGAGGTAAATATACAAAAATGATAATGATCACATCAAATCTAACATCCATGTCCACGAACATGTTCCACATCCACTGTCACGAACAATGAAGTAACATGAACTAGCTACAAGTAAAGTATCATCAGTAAGAATATCCAATGAAGGTATAGTATGGTTTCCTCCCTACCGCGTAAAACTCGTAGGTCTACTCCCTCCGTGCTTGGAGATAATGACAGGTCCACAAAAAAAATAAACAAGAAGACAAAACAATATATTTACTTGGCTTACATTTACATAACAACATAACGATGTTAAAATCATGATGAACAAACTCCCAGAGGCAAAGAAAATACAACTAGAGATAACTCACCATAAGAGACCACAATCATGCAATAGGAAAAGAGTGTCATCACACAGTCGGGATAGGTTACCTTGGTGAATCTTCCTAAACTACCAGCCCTCTCTAAGAGTTACCATGGTAGTCTCTACCGATTCCCGACCCCTATGCAAACTAGTGTGGAGTTGTTCCATCTTTCAAGAAGACAAGATAGGTGACTAGCCATTGCAGGCCTTCTCAACCTTTCCTCAATCTTAATGAGCATTAAGAAAATAGGTGAGACATATTTTTATCTAAATTAATGTTTAATTCTACCCAACCCCTAGTACATTAGTTAGGTTTCCACTGGATTACAAAACCTACGATAGGTTACCCTGACAACCATTTTGGGTTTCGGCCCCTATCGCAAGCCACTTTTCCTAAAAAAAAACATGGAACATCTTTAAAATACCAAGGACAACCAATATGCGTGTGAAACAAAACCATAATAGAACACGCCTCATTCACGACCCACTTACTAAACTATTCAAAACACCTAAAAAAATGATAAATAACTCTTGCATGGCTAAGTCCCAAAATAAATCAAAGTATAAAAACATCAATGTTCTAACATTAAAAGCTCATATCCCAAATAAATCTTCAAGCCTCTGGAAGATCTAAGAATTCCATAATATAATCCACAACAACAATCAAAAGACAGTTTAGAAATAATAACTTATTATTATTTTATTAAAATGTCAATATGACCATTTTCATAAAGTAAATATAAGCATTCCTAATTTAAAAAAAAAAAAAAAAACATTTATATAACATATGGATATTCATTTGCTCATATATTAACTATCTCCCATTTAAATTTTAAGTTAGCTATAGATTTATGAGACAGGTATTCTAATACTGTTAGATTCATTTGTCGTACATAATCAAAGAAAATATTTTCTAATATATATTTAAATACTAACATGCAGACTTACGTATTCTTTTAACACCTATAGTTAACATGGATTAACTACTGTCACACATGCATTTCATACTTAATATATAAACTCTCAGTTTAGATTTAATCCCCGTAGCATTAATATTTTATCTCTAGAGTTGACTAAACCATATTTAGTGTCAACTTAAGAGAAATAGGCCAGCGATATCAGTAGACGTTATAAGAATAATCGCCATTGCAAGAACTATAGATAAACATTTAATTCAGGGTCAGTGATAAATGATGAAAGTAACAAACGTCTAAAGCATTCAAGTCATGTGCAAGGTCTGTTTAGTGAGAGATAATAATTCTGGAAGTCTATAAACTGCAGGAGATAGGTGATGGAGACAGTTCACTTCAATTCGTTCTCAATAGGGTTTAGTCTATATATCAAACAAACAAATAACTCCTTCTGCTCATCGGTCGGTGCCTGATTTGGGAATAGTACTAGCAATTATAAATAATAGAACCAGACAACCAAATCAAAGATATATAAAACTTTTACAAATGCTACGCATGAATATATTTCAAATATAACAGATATATATATATAATATAAATAATCAAT
This sequence comes from Sequoia sempervirens, assembly GCA_007258455.2. Lineage (NCBI taxonomy): Eukaryota > Viridiplantae > Streptophyta > Pinopsida > Cupressales > Cupressaceae > Sequoia > Sequoia sempervirens. The sequence continues at coordinate 30,191 of VDFB02130854.1, forward strand.
GAGTCTAGATAGTTAGATTGACACTCATCAGGTGCTGAAACAATAATTCACATAATGAATTATTTACGGCCACTAATTTTAAGAAGCAACAGTCATAATATAAAGCGATTTCTATAGTCTATTACTCAAAAGACATCAGAAGAAATAGTGTTTGTAACGCTAAATAGTGTTAGTAACTCCCAATGCTGCTGATGAGACAATTTTCTAAAAGATTCAGAAAATCTACAGCCTTCTATTGTTCATGCGCTGCAACAACAATAGGTGTCTAAGCAATCAGGGAGGTCATTTAAAACATCCTCTTCCTGATCCTATACTTGCGTATTGCAGCTGGGATGGCTTACAAATGGAATCAAAAAGATTATTTAGACCATGCAATTCACAATATAGTTTACCATAAAATTTCTAATGCATGATTTAAGTTTTACGTTTCAACCGCCCTCTAGAAAAGTTTCAGATTTATAATTTTCAAAGTATTATCTTAAGCTGAGCAAAATTGATCTACAGATCTGCAGTTGTCAGGGAAGCTGGAAACGAAAAACCAATACAGTCTGGGACTAAAAATATATATCAGATTTAAATTGAACAAGAAAACAAAGGAAGGCATAAGACATTATTTCCAGCGCCGCACAAAAAAACCCAAAATACTGAATACATAAACATACTAAAACATATTTGAAGAAACTATTATCCTTATAATAGATCGTAGAATGAAATTTTACTTCACTATTTTTCTTTTAAATCATCATTTTATTTTACTTTTCTTCTTAATTTCAAAAACTCTTTCTAAATTGTTTCATTGATGACAAGATAATTCTTTCTCACAACAAAAATATACGTTTTCTAAAGCATGTAAATTTTCAAGCGAAACTTTCAAGAAGTACAAATAAAGTTATTGCATAACAAGAAAAGAACCTGATTTAAATGCTTGATGGCTGGCTAGAAACAAATTCTGCAACTTCTGTCAATTCTGCTTAAATTCACCAGATCGTGACAAAGTAATCCAAGACAATCCAGCTCAATATTATACTTGCAAACAAAAAATTAAGATAAAATTTTTTCCCAGAGCAACTGCCGTGCAAAAATATAATTCTTCTAGAATATTCTCATGAATCAAATTTGCAACCCCCAAAAGCTTTTAATGCATTTAATTAACTCTCAATCATAAAACAGTCAATTGTGCATTCAAAATTGATCAATCAATTCTAACTTACCCTTTTAACTTTAGATCACATTTTCAACTCCAAATATAGAATTCATAACATGTTGAAAACAACATCTTTTAAAATATTTGTCTTTAATGTAAATCCCATTTGCACAACTAAGTCAACAATTATATTTTTAATTAAATACTTTTACAAATTAACTTTCACTTTTAAAGTAAATAACTTATTTAATTTAAATTAATAAATTAAACCACAAAAATAAACATAAGCATTTAATCAAATATAAATATATTAACAGATAATCATTTAACTTAAGTATTGAATTCCCAACAAAACAATACAAACAAGTATGCCACAACAGAATCATACTAGACAACAAGGACTAGGGTAACAAATAGGTACTCATTCAATGAAGAACGATGGTTCAATAAGGACCTGTCACTACCTTTGGATCAACATAATTTCATTGGATTAGGGTATACTCAGACCTATCAAGCAGGTGGAGCCGATACCCGGTACATGTATCTCCATGAAACATGACTGTTAAACATATAAACTTATATCAAAAAACACACCATGAAGAAGAATTGTAGTGTAACAAGGTACTCACGAATTAGTAGTGCTACACTGTCTTCTTCACCAAAACTGACGAATATCATACATCATAAACAACCATTTCATCATGATAACCTCATAAAAAAATATAAGCAAATAAACCATATCAACACACAAACAAAACCAAATGATCAGGGTGTCAAAAGTATCATCCACTAAAACAACATAATGTCAAAGTCATAATTGAAAACAAACACAATAGAATCACAAGCAACTACAACATCTATCTATCAAACTAAATCAAACTAAAACAGAGTGTCGTAACTGGAGGGACACTACATCCTCCCCCCCTAGGATAAGGCTTACTCTTGGAAGCCTGCAAATAGATAAGGATAAAGCTCACGCATGTGTGTCATATCCTTCCAAGTAGCTAATGCCTCATCACTAGGATCCCATTGGACCCTCACCTGATCAACATCTTGACCCCTGAGGGCGAGCCTCCGATGCTGAAAGAAAAACCCTATCGCTGATTGAGAATTGTTGATCCACTCTATGCGCATCGACATACTTCTTTTGTCTGTCATGTGCCGCTACCAAACGCTCTCTGATGAGATCAACCTGTTGCTCCATATCTCGAAGTATCTCAGGTCCAAGTAGAACTCTATCCTCAAGTCGATCCCAACTCAATGGCATACGACAAGGACATCCATACAATGCCTAAAAAGAAGGCATACTTATGGAACTTTGATACCCATTATTATAGGAAAATTCCACTAAGTATAAATAATCTTCCCAATGTGATTGTTGATCCATCACATACATTCTGAGCATATCCTTGAGAATCTGATTAACCCTCTCTGTCTGACCATCAGTCTTAGGATGATAGGCTGAACTAAAGTTCAATTGAGTACCTAAAGCATGCTATAATGATGTCCATAAGGCTGATGTAAATATAGGATCCATATTTGAAATGATTCTGCAAGGAATCCCATGCAATCAAAAAATATCCTCCATGAATATTCTATCCATAGAGTAAGCATTGTAGGATGATCGAACTTGAGAAAAATGTGCTACCTTAGTCAATATGTCAATAGTAGCCATAGTAGCAGCATGTCGACGTGATGAAAAAGGTAATCCAACAATAAAATCAACTGATATAATATCCCATTTCCATTTAGGTTTGAGATGTGGCTATAATAAACTGGCGGGATGTTGATGCTCAGCCTTAACTCTCTAGCACTCAAGACATCTCAAAAAAAATCAGCAATGTTATGCTTCATACCGGGCCAAAAGTACAACTGTCAAAGATCTGGATGCATCTTCTTAACACCAGGATGCGCTGAGTATGGTGCTCGATGTGCCTTTTTCAAAATCAAAGTGCAAAGACCTTCTGTAGGTGGTACATAGATATGACCCAGATATCACAACAAACCATCTAGCTCAAGAGTATATCTTGTGAATCTACCCTCTAAGGGTCTACTCGATCCAATCTCCATCTTCACATCCTAATACAATCTATTAGTAGGAAGTGTTGCTAGAATCTGGCTCCTCAACTCAACTCCAAGTGATAGCAAAAATCTCATGTCTTCGCCGACTGAGAGCGTCAACCACTACGTTTTCCTTTCCCTAAACATATCTCACCTCAAAATCATATTCACATAAGAACTCCATCCACCGTCTCTGCCTAGCATTCAAATTAGGTTGTGTGAATATATATTGTAGACTACGGTGATCACAATGAAGTTCAAAATAGTGCCCCAACAAGAAATATCTCCATTGAACCAAAGCATGAACAACTGCAACAAGCTCTAAATCATGAGTGGGATAATTATGTTCATGATTCTTGAGTTTACGAGACTCATAAGCGACCACACGTCCATCCTACATCAGCACAACTCCTAAACCCTCCAAAGACATATCAGTGCAAACCACAAAATCCTTAGCATGATCAAGAATGACTAAGATAGGTGCACTAGTCAGCTTATCCTTAAGTATCTGAAAATCCAATTGGCATTGATCTGTCTAGACAAATTTCTTCCCTTTCCTCTGAAGAGAAGTAATGGGGTGCCCAATACTAGAAAACCCTGAACAAACCGTCTGTAATATCTAGCAAGACCCATAAAACTACGAACCTCAACAACATTAGTAGGCATGGGCCAATCAATGATAGCTTGGATCTTCGAAGGATCCACAACAATACCCTTTCTAGGATTCACATGACCAAGGTATTTCACCTCAGTTTGGAAGAATTCACATTTCTTCAGGTTTGCATACAATTGATACTCCCTCAAGCACTGCAGTACCTATCTCAAATTCTCTTCATGCTCCTTCATATTTCTCGAATAAATCAAAATGTCATCGAGAAACATGAGAACAAAATGATCTAGGTAGGTACGAAAAACTCCATTCATCAAACTCATGAAAACTGATGGTGCATTTGTTGACCCAAACGGTACTACTATGAGCTTGTAGTGCCCATAACGAGTTCAGAATGTCATTTTATGGATGTCTGCTTCTGCAATACATAATTGATGGTAACCTGATTTCATATCAATCTAAGAGAACACATTTTCTCCCTTGATCTAATAAAAAATATCATCGCTTCTGGGTAAAGGATATCGATTCTTAATCTTCACTTTGTTCAATTGACGATAATCGATGCACAATCTGAGAGATCCATCCTTCTTCTTCACGAAGATGGCAGGTAATCCCCAAGGGGAAACACTCAAATGAATGAAACCCTTTGCTAGGAGTTCCTCCAACTAGATTCAAAGCTCTTCTAGTTCCTGTGTGGTCATTCTATATGGGGCTTGTGATATAGGCTCTGCTCTAGGAACTAGGTCAACTCTGAAATCTATGTCATGCTTTGACAGTGGCATACCAAGAATATCATTAGGAAAATCATCTGCAAATTCCATA
>VDFB02130855.1:0-21784 GCA_007258455.2 Sequoia sempervirens
TATTGTAAACAACATTAACAACAACAAATAATCTCATTTAATAGCTCAACATAATAGCATAATACTGAATAGAATTGGTTGTTCATCAATAATATCAACTATTTGGAGTATGAGATAACTACAACACATTCCACAGTGTAAAATAGTAATTTATTTTCAATTTGTAGCAAGCGCTAGGTAAAGACAAACAAAATACTGAACCATACAAATTAGTACAACTTACATCAGTGCTATATATCCATTGAGGGAGTCAAATTCATAAACATCGATCTAAGGGTTTATGACATATTTAACACATAACATATAAGATCCTTGAGAACATTGCTTTACAATTTCATCATGTACTCTAACCCAATACTACTTATCAAATCGTTATACATAACATATCCACCTACAATCCCATTCAAGCATTTTAATTAATTCCTTAAATTAAAGCCAAAATAGAAATCATACACACCACAAGAGTGAGATGAACGAGACAACCCTTGATTATCTTATTCAAAATTTAGATATGCATGTACAATGGAGATACATGAGTTTGAATTAATCATTTCAATTCAAATGCCAGTACTGTCATAAAACATCAAATCCCCATGAATTCAAAACCTACTACAGAATGACTCAAAACCTAAATTGTATTTTTTCTAAAACCATCAAACTTTACAATTTTCTCTACAACTCTACCTAGACTCGACCAAAGAATATCTAACTTGCTAACCCATACTTCTGGAATTGAAATCCTTCTTATAAAAATGAAGGAGAAAACAAGCATCGGGCCAGAAAGTACCTCTTATTTCACATGCTTTTCTTCACAAAACTCTTGAGGACAACAGCTATACCTTCTTTATTTCTCATCCTACATCCTATTCATGTATCCTAAAATTACAATAGTATCCATGGGGCCTCTTACACAAGCTATAGTAATCACAAAAATTGTAAAAGCCCCTTTATATCATGTTTGGACTACAAAACCCTCAAAAATAGGGTAATCAGGCTGTATGCAAAGAAATTAAGCTTTTTGACTCAAATCAATGTCTTAAGCCCTCAAATCAGAATCAAATCAAATCTAACACATATCTTCATGACCTGGAATTAATTTCACATCAAAATATGGTTGCATGTGGTATCTGGAGTGCTACATAGCGGGAAAAATACAGAAAATTTGAAGAAAAATACAAATTTTTGAATCAAAACTTGTATTTTAAATCCTCAACCATAACCATGACAATGATCACTTTTATGCATTTTATAGGCAGCATGTCAGCCACTAAACAACCACCTCTGGCTGACTTTTTAATCTTTATGATCACATGAAACATAAAACACACTAATTTCAAGGTTGTTAACATCACTTATTGCAATGTTTTAATTTTTTGACCTTTCAAACATTAAAAATACATCATTAAATTAATTATGTAATGGCATAAAATTAAAAACATCATGAATTAATTATGTAACCACATAAGTCAAATATAATGTTATCAATAAATTAATATCAAATAGATAATATAATCCACATAACTCATACATTTCAATGTCATTGATCTTCTTCTTCCTCCAACTCTTTGTACATTGTATCATCCGATGCGGTCGACGTGTAAGTTGGTCATATCATCATCATCATCGATATTAGTTTCAATAATGTCATCATCCACACGGATATCATCTTCATGAACATTAACTCCTACATCATCATGATCTAGTTCCTCCTCTTCGACATCTTCGTCAGGGACATCATCAACTAACTGTTGATCCTGATCATCATCTACATCATCTTCTAGTTCTTAGGTATCTTCTTCTTCCACCACATTATACTTTACCGGCCTTCCTCTTGGATCATGTCTAACAACAAATGACCAACCCGGTTTACCTGGAACCTCTAAGTAAAATACCTGCTCACATTGGCTTGGAAGAACATAGGGCTCATTTTGAGCTCGCTCGATCAACTTTGTATTAACCATGGTAAATCCATTATCATGTTCAATAATAGTTCTCTTAGGATCATTTTCATTCAATTGTAGCCTGTACCATAAGACGACGAACATAATTAATCTAAAGGAATTAAAGTCACACTCAAGTATATCATCAAAAATCCCATAGTATCAATTTTATGAGAATTGGATGTGCGTCGCTCTAGATGAAACATTAGTCACGAATTCTGGTTATACTAGAATCACAGAAGTTTTCTTCATGTCATCCAACATTTTGATTTTAAATTTATGACCATTGCACCACATAGCCTTGTGGTGTTTCACCTGCAATATGTCAAACACATAAAAATTATTGCAATATCGTCGGTTGATAAACATATTTATTCTTGGCCGAATGTATGCAAAGAAAACAATCTCAACATATATATACATCAATATAATTGAAAATAATTAAATAATATGGGTGATTAATATATTTATACGTACCTATTTATTTCTTAAACCATATGCTAAATCAATTTCCCTTTGTGTAACATTGGAATCTCCATTACAATGAGATTCTTTAACCAATGAAGCCACACCTTCCCATGTTAATGCGCATAGCAGTTGTTGACATCGGCTAATCGCCCGTCATCCAATCAAGATTGTTTGCGACGCATACAAATGTAGTGAATCCCACTCTCAACCAGCGTATCAAAAAATTTGAAATTCATAGCCGACATATAATTGGGTTAAATACCACGGTATCACGACCTTAATTTATAATTGAGTGTATATTGAAGATTAAAAATTAAATAAGTACAATATACATAACAGCCATATGTAAGAATTTATTCCGAATTAATCTCCATGACCATCTTATAATTACCTCACTTTTCTTCAATCTACATCAAGTACTCCCCTTTGAATTTGTTAATGGGTTGGGATCCCAAATCACGTCTACATGGATCTTTTCTTTGCAAACTTAGATATTCACTAATGTACACCATGGTCTAGTATATATATCCCTCCACCATAGAACCCTCAAGATGTGCTCTTTTTCTAACCAAATCCTTCAAAAAAATTAAGTGCCTCTCAACCATCCACATTGACCTTGTGTGTACAGGTCCACACAATTCAATCTCCTCAACTTGGTGTATGAGGTAGTGTTCTTGTGCATTGAAAAATGTCGAAGGTAGACACTTTTGCATTTCACACATTAGACGAGGAATTTTTCTCTTCCAATAATTTATATCTTCTTTATGGATTTCTTTAGATGAAAACCATCTACAGGTGATTCGAGGTGTAAATATATTAATGAGATTTAACAAAAAAATATAGTATATTACATAACAAGTATTAAAACAAATGGAAATTATAAGATGTATACAACGAATTGAACAAATATCGTTACTTACCTCATGTCTTTTCCAAGATCATATATAACTTGCTTGACATTGTTGTCAAAGTTTTCTGGGAGATATAGAGGTAGAACGTACTGCAACAATTATAAAATGATCTTTTCATTATTTTTCCAAAAGTAGTAAACATAATACACTGAAAAGTACATGCATTATACAAGTGTATATAATATACCAGAGTAATTACCTTACTGAAGGTATGCCAATCATGCGTTTTCATCCCTGACCTAGATTCACCTTTCTTTGTTATTATATTGTTTATGTTCACAGCAAATCTTGTGGGAAATCAAATTTTGTGTATGACTTATTTTATAGCATTGTTTTGCTGCTTTGTTAATAACCAAGGAAGGGAAATTATATTAATTTGGTCTCCATCGTTATTTAATTGAATGACATTTTTCATTGCATGATCAGCTTCCTGAATGTCACTACAAATTTTGACAATTTTTTCTTTGTCATGCCTTCCATCCAATATTTTCCATAACGTTTTTGTTATATTCTTTTTGATATGCATTGTATCAAACAAATGAAAAATTTGTAGCTGCTCATAGTAGGACAACCTACTAAATTTTCTGGGGTAACTTTTTTGTCCCTTTGGAAGCTGGCCATTAATGCCTTGATGAGCTTCATGAAGCATATAAGTTAAACAAATTAACAACGAAAATCATTGTCAATTACAACATGAGTAAACACAACACAATATAAAAATATAAATTCAAAACATATCATATATGATAGATAAACAATTTGATCTGATGTATAACCTTGATGATTAATTCTATTATATTCCAACTTCCATAGGCGAGGTGACATTCTTCGTGGTTTTGATGTAGTCTCCTCTTTCCCATTGAAAATATGTTTTTCAGTAGTTCGATACTTATGATTTCTATGGGGAAGTGCCTATACTCATCAAACACCGCTTTCCTAAACTTGTTGAACGGCGAGATTTCATCTTTGGACCACAAATTGGACATGCAAATTTTCCCTTTGTTTGAAGACCTGCAAGATCATATATAATTGGATTAAATATGTCATTTTTTATAATTATATATAATGAATAGATTATTTTAAAAACATGCATGATATCTACTTCATAAAATTAAATATTGTTAAAGTGCAGTCGAATGTTATAACATACCACAAAAATGTGTTAGCCCTGGGGCATCATGAATTGTCCATACAAGCATTGCATGGAATTGAAATTTTCTTTTTCCTGTTGGTCTAGAGACGTCATACATAGTGATGCCATTCCATAACTTTAGTAACTCATCGATAAGAGGCTCGATATATACATTCATATCTTTAAGTTGGTACTTACCTAGTTGAATGAACATAAACATTACATAATTAGTATAACCATTTTATTGCAATATATATAAATTAATGCATATGACTATTGAATGAAAAAAATATAAGTCATTATGCAACAAATAGGACAAATGAGATGCTACTACGTTAAATAAAATTGATGTAACCAAATACCTGGAACAATCATTGACAAAATTATGTGCTCCCTCTTTATTGACATCCATGGAGGAATGTTATTGTTGATAACAAGAAAAGGACAGACCGAGTAAATAGATCTCAACTCTCCAAATGGATTGACACCGTGCGCTCCCAATGAAAGCCTGAGATTATGAGGTTCTTCTTTAAAGTGTGGCCATTTTTCCTCCATGTCCCTAAATGCATAACCATCCACAAGCATTCAAATAATGTCATCTCCACTTCTATTTCGTGCATGGTAATCCATAAATTGCGCTAAGAGTTCACACCTAAATAATCGTTGCATACATGGAATAATGAGAATATAATGAAAAAAATTGTGAGGCACCTTTTTTGTTAGTTGATATGTTCGATATCTACTGATATGACATTCTGGGCATTCTGTTGCAAATTCTTATTGTTTATTATATATAATATGATCATTGGGACATGCATCTATTGCTTGATACTCCATTCCAATATCTTTCATAATACCAGATAAACCTCGGTATGAGCAAGGTAAAATATTTGATGGTGGTAACAAAAATTCACCAATCAATTTACAACAAAAAAATAATTTGTTAATATAAATAATATTAATGGTACATATTTCATCCTTTATTTACTAGTGATGAACTAACAACAATTAAAATAGATGAAAAAAGATGACATATATGACATACCTTAACATCTATGAGATTGATATGTTTGATAAACCTTTCATAACCTTCAAGTTCAACAACAACAATACAACAGAGAGAAGAGTTGTTTGGGATCCTTCATAAAGGGGCTTGTATGCCTTCTCAAGTATAGGTAAATCATGAACATCATCAAAGTTATCTCGATCATCATGATCAACTATGCCACTAAATGTGTCATGGATCAATGTATTTGTACCATCATCCTCAATTGTGTTTTCTGGCGCATGATCATCTTCTTCCATAGGATCATTAACTTCATCTTTGATATTCACAGCTCCATGTTCTTCCACTTGAAAAACCACATTCTCCAGGCCGTGATAATCCATATCATCTGCCCTAGGGTGCCCCACCTTTATAATAATGATAAAAAAATAAACTATGATCATGATCAAGTGATTATACATATATATAATGTTAAAACGACATAAAAATTTACAAATTCAATCAATATAAACACATATAGTGAACGACTTACCAATGGACGATAATCATGCCCCCCTTCAATGTGACCATGTTTCCTACAATGTTTCTTAGCTATTGTGATTAAAAGTCGTCTCATCTTTAAGCCCTTACAATTATTGCAAGGACAAGAACATTCCCCATCACCCTTTCTTTTCAATCTAGCCCACAATCTATCAAGTGTCTCTTCATTTGTTCTGGACTAATATTATCTGACATGATTTTTCTTTACCAAGCTTGACTATTTAGATCTTCAAAAAATATCAAGCTCACACTCTAATAACTTTTATTCATAGACAGGTAACAAAATCTAATAATTCTGATATTTTACACCAAAAAAATTTGGCATGCAACCACCCTTGCAAAAGAGAAGATAGTTTGAAGTTAATGACCCCAAAAAAAACTTTAAAATCCTAATTCCAAGACTTATTAATTTCTGATTTTACTATGATTTTCAGCCGTTATACTCCTAAAATTAGAATATTGAAATTCATCGCAAACTTCCTACAACGATGGAGGTAGCGAGCTAGTAAGAGCAAGTGACCGATTCCTAAGGAGCAACAAGTCAGAATTATCATTGATAATGTCAATACAGATTTATCCTTTTAGTTAAAGATGCAATGTGTCACTTCTTATGACGAGCTTATCCCTAGGGCCCTCAACATTGAGAGAGCCCTAATCACACAAGGAAGCACACACTAGTAGAATTTGGAAAATAAATGACTAGGTTACTAAAAATTTTAGTCACAACAACTAAAAATGACAAATTTTGCTCATTTTTTGCAACTCAGCTATAAATGAGTAAATAAATTACTAGTTTGGTTGTTGATTAAAAATTATTTAGTCACACAAATAAAAATGACTAAATAGTTAGTCATTTATTTAGTCACAATCCATTTGAATAAATTATTTAAGGAATCAAGAATATAGCCTGCCAAAATTCTCTAAAACTTTAATAAACATACCCTAAAACTTTTGCCAAAATCTTATTTTCAGGCGTAGCCACTAGAATGGAGTTTTCATTTTAATAAACATACTCTAAAACCTTCATCAAAACATTATTTTCAAGCATAGACCACCATAATGGAGAAGTTTTTCAGTAAAGAATGACAAAGAACAGTGAGGAGATGTGCGTGAAAGGAGGCATAGGATTCATTGATGCTTATCTCATTCCTGCTCTACTCAACAAATCTTACATTGTTCCCGCCACTATTTGTAATCTAGGTATTTACTTGACATATATTTGCATAATCTCAAATTCCTTCAAAGGATTTTGAAGTATCAATGTATCCTATATAGGGTTTAGAATGATTTCTTTTAATTAAATAAATAAATAAATGATGTATTTCCCTATAATTAGATAATGTGGAGATCTCCTAAATCTTCCCCAACACACTATCCTCTTTGACACTGTATTCATTACTCCAGCTACTAGGGTTTTGCATGTGACATCTTTAATATCTTCATGACTGTGGCTTTTAAATAGATCTCAATATTTTATTTAATCATTTTCATGGTAACCCTTGAGTTCCATAATCCACCTTCAATCTCTTCTAAGAACGTTGTCTTAAGCTAGACTACATAGTATGCATATAAAACAATTCCTTCATACCTGCCATTGTTCCAAACCACCACTCATTGCCTTGCTTAAAATTTTCCTCCATAAGCACAATAGCATGTTTTAAAATCATGGTTGCCAGTGATTGACCAAGGTCACCACTTTCATCAAGATACAATGAGATTTTTGTCTTCAAACTCAAGGCATTATGCAAGATAACATTGTGAATTGTTTGTTGTGTATGATTTGATTTTCTTGCACATTTACTACTTTACTAACTTCCTTTAAGACTAGGTATTGCACCCTCAGCTGCGATCTCAAACAACTCACTTACTATCACTTGAAGATTTCTTTCATGAGCATCCTTCTATAAAATCAAACTATGCCCTATAGACTTCCTACTTACTATAGGGGACTCATTGTTTCATGGTATTGTAGATCTTAACATCCTTCAACCTTATTGATACTACTTCACAGTCCACAAGGTATTATTCACTATTCTCCCATCTTTGATGAGTCTCAAAACACTGCTCAAACATGCAATCCACTACCTCCATTATACATTAATGGCTAAGAAGAAACATTGAACCTATGATTACCACTGTTACTTCATTTGGACAGTCATTCTCTGATTGCATTTGCCTTGTCTAACACTACCAAAAGCATTTGAAAAGCCCTTAAGGTTAGCAAGGGGGTAAGGAAACTCACTATTAAAATCTCCACTTTACTATGCAAGGTTTGAGCTTTATTATCTTGTCACTGCTCAACCTCTTTTTGACTATCACATCTCAAGTGACTATCATTCTTCTTACTATAGATTGCATTTACAAATGTCACTAAGCTACATAGTGTGCTTGTTATTGGATACAATCTTTAGATTGCAAGATTTTGTTATTAGCTACACTGTCTCAATCTTTCTGGTATTGCAACCTCACTAATCTGCTAGAGTTATTGTTTATGTTTCTACGGAGGCCTAGGGTTTGTACCCAAATCATGCTCTTACCAATGCTTCTGTTGGTATTAAAAATCAACCTTAAATCTTGGGTCAGAAAATTAGTTGTCTTGACAAAGTTGTGGTATGATCTTGGATTGTATCCTAGAGTGTGTGGGAAGCTTGTGTTTGATCATTAAGGTATGTAAACTTGATCAGGGAAATGTATCCTATATAGCATGGGTCTTGCTTTAATACTTTCCATAATGGTTATTGCATATCACATTATTATAGTTTGTGGTAAGCCAAGATTGCATTCAAGTATGTAACAAACTTGGTTTGTAATTTAAGCTATACACTTTTAAGTAACATTCATAAGGTTTAGAAAATCTTGATCACTCTCTAGAATAGCCCATTAAACATGGTTTGTGCTTGAATGCACTACATAATTGATATAACAAAACCACTCTGCATATCAACTAGAGTTATAGGCTCTTTATGCAGCAAGAGGTAATCACTCTTGGATCATGCTATAATTACATTGTAACCTGTTAAACTTGAGACAACCTGAATGCACCCGATGATGATTGACACCTACATTATACAACCTGAATTAACTACATTATATGAGTGCCTCCATTTCTATCACAACATAGCCACATTAAACTTGGGTCACACATGAATGCATCATGTATTTGTTATAGCACAAGTGTGCCACATGACCAATAGAGTTATGGATCACATAATTATAGTCACAAGAATTTGTTCCTTGGTTGTGATCTTATGGTGATTCCACACAACAAAATCTGGACATGAAATTCTCAAAACCCTAAACTTCTAAAAATGAAATATGATGAGATGTTGCTTTAAAATATGATTTTCAAACCTGGAATGACAAATCTGACTTCACAACTGAATTATGCAGAAAGACAATGACTACCCTCCACCTGGGGATATCTTCTTGAATTTTTTCTGATTTTTCCCAAGAAAATCGTCCTTAGTTCTCCACAAACTGTCTCAAGTAGAGAAAAACACTGTCACAATAAATCAGCAGACTCACTTTTCTTTATGTCAGCCACAATTTGATTTTTTCTTATTTTTCATGTTTGTCAAAATTTTGATGAAACTGATAGTCAAAATTTTGATGAAACCTAGGTTCGTCGAAATTTTGATGAACATCGGGGATAAACTTTTAAAAAATTGAAAATTACACATCAAATTTTACAAGCACCCAACGATACATCAAATTATATATATTTCGTTGGATTTTGCAATCAAATGAGTTAGTGTATAAGCATTGAAGAATTCAATGGGGGTGTCAATAGAAGGATTCAAACTTGAGGTGATTCTTGACAGCTTAAAGGAGAGATATTTTTCCTTCAAGAGCAGAGCATAGACCCTTGGAGGGTCTCTGCATTCCAAAATTTGTGGTGTCAAAGCTACCATATCATCCACCCTTTGCTTTAGGGTGGCAATTTCTGTATTTTTATCCTCAATCTCTTCATTCTTCTTTTGAATTTCCTCCTTCAATTTCCATTTTTCCTTCTTCCATTCTTCCTCTCTTCTTTGTATTTCTTTCCATAAACTTAAAATTGTTGCATATAATGTAAAATCAGGAGGATTATGGATTCCTACCAGTATTTTTGGTGGGGGCTCCTCATATGGCACTATTTGCATGGACTAATGTTGTCCAGTTATCTCTGGCTACAAAGGTGTTATTTCTTTTTCTACTTGTTGCTGCTATAGGGGCTCTTGTTCTTGCTCTTGTTGTGGTTGCAGGAACTCCTGCTTCAATTCTGGTTGTTGCTGCAGGACCTCTTGTTCATGTTGCAGGAAGTCCTGATTTTCCTCCAATTCTTCTGCAATGTTAGCAAGATCGTCCAGTGTTATATTTGTTGCTCTCTTAAATATATCTTCTTCTTCTTCAACATTTTCCTACTCCATTGGAGCTTCAGGGTCCTCACGTGAGGTCTCACCAGGTTTAGGGATTTCCTGTGGAGGCATACCAATTGTAGGCTCTATTGGTCTTGATTTCCCGAGAGGTTTCTCATGTTTTCCTTTGGTTGTAGGAAGAACAGTATCAACCTTCCTCTTCTTAGAAATTGGAATTTTTCTTTCTATAGGCTGTGTTTTAGCCTTCCCTTTCCTCGTTCCTTCTTCTCTCTATTGTGCCCTAGTTTTCATCAAGGTTTCAAGTGGAATGTCATCATCATAATCTAAGGAAGAGCTTTCTTTTTTTGAGTGCTCTGTTCTAGAAGAACTAATTTCTATAGCTTCTTTTGTTGCAGGAGGATTCACACTAGAGCCATCACCAGAGGTTGAAGCACTAGGAATAGCTTTAGTTGTGCTTACTCTCCTTCTAGACCTACAGGATTGAGGCATAACCCTAGGTTGCAAGTGCTCAGGTCTAATTTGATTAACATTCATAAACTCTTCCCAAGTCATTCCAGATACATCATGTAGAGACTTTTCAATTAACAATTTAATCAAGCAATGGTGGGAAATAGAATTATCCATACCTTTTTGGGTCTTGAGCACCATGATTGAGAGAAGATTGTACAACACATTAGACACATTCACCCTTCTTTCATGCCTCATGTGATTCAAAATCTTGAAGTGGACATAATGCAAGTTTGACTGGTGACCCTCACAAGTGATGCATTTGATAACATACACAGCTATTTGTTTCCATGGCTCGGGCAAAGACATTCCTTTTGCATCCTATTTGTCTATGCTCAATGGGGGGTCATTTGGCTTTGTAAACTCCGCCCTAGTTGTTCTTGTGTGTCTAGAAACAGGGTAATTTTCACCATCAGCAAGTAACCCTGTAACCTCTAGAATTCTTTCCTCTGTTGCCACAATTTCCAACCCTTTTACTGTGACTTTTCCTTCTAAAAACATCTGAAAAAATTTGAGGGCAATGCCTTCATCAAAGCCATCCAACTTCAAAAAGTAATCTATCCATCCACAATTTTGAAATTCAACCAAGCATTGTGTATCCTATAGTAAAATATCATGCACCATGGGTTCGTTTCAAATTAACCCACCTCCCATTGTCTGCAATCAAACAAATACTCTGCAACTTCTTTCCTGCAATTCCCCTTCTTTCCTATAATAACTGTTAAATTCCAATACCAACCTACTAAATTTCTAGTGCTACTATCAACTCAATTTCCTTTCTTTTGTTTTGCAACTGTGGCTCTTCAACTCAAGATTTTGATAGGGTCAATAATGGCAAGAAAGGAGTGATAAAGGGAATTATGATAGGAAGAAATGGCGGAAACAGTTATTGTCACTTCACACATGCAAGCTATCTACTCACTTCAATTTCAAATCAGCTCATTTTAAATTTCTGCCATAGCCTAGTATAAATTGACACATGGGCAATAAATTCATAAAATATTTGCAAATTTTTCATTCCCCTCCCCCCAACCTAAATTTGGACATGTGTCTGCACATGTGAGATGGGAGTGGTGATTGATAGGTAATAATGGGATTTATGTGAACATCTATACTAACACACAATGATTAAATTAACATGCTTAAAAAAGATGATTAAAGATAGAAATTAATGCACATATACCTGAATGTGTGGAAGATTTGTTGCAAAGATCGCGAATAAAGTAACGCTCACCTTTTTGGTGAATAAATTGAGCAATGAATGAAGATGAAGTGGAATGAGGTGAGGTGGAATGAAGTGATGGAAGAGAGAGAAAGGTGGTGATGTATGGGTGGATGGGCAGATGACGAAGAAATGAACTTTCACGTAAGTGAAAGTCTTTATTATGAAAAGTACATACCTTAGTTAGTCATAAGGACGGACACTAGGTCCACTTCCTTTGGTTGTAGGAAGTGCGGGTGTTGAATATTAAGTGAATTGCTACAAGAACTCTTCTTTAGAAGCTGGCTTGCGGTATAATCTAAGGCGATGACCATTGACAAGTAATTTGAACTTGACAAGGTCAATGATGGTGAGTTGGACAACTCCATTAGGAAAAACCTCAACAATTTCATATGGTCTTAGCCACCTTGTCTGTAATTTTCTTGCATTGTTCTGGTATCTTGAATCATAGAGCAAGACCCAATCTCTTGGTTTGAATTTCTTGTTTTTGATAAATTTGTCATGCCATTTGATCCTCTAATTCTGCACTACTTCTGTATGTTGCAAGGTTGCTCTTCTTATTTCATCCAAAGCATTTAACTGCATGATTCTTTCTCTTTGTGCATCAGAAATATCCATCCCCAAATCTACTACAGTCTGCAGAGTCTTATATTCAAATTCAACTGGCATCATATTTGTCTTTCCATATAGCAACTCGAATGGTGTGAAGCCTATAGTTGTTTTCTAGGTTGTCGTATAGGCCCAAACAAATTCTAGTAATCTATTTTTCCAATCCTTCCTATGGATAGTTATTGTTTTAGTCAGAATGGCTTCAATTTCTTTGTTTTTCACCTCAACTTGACCATTGACTTGGGGGTGATAAGGAGTAGACTTCTTGTGCCTTATATTATATTCATTCACTAGTGTTGTAACAAGAGTTGATGTGAATTGAGCTCCCTTGATCAGCCACTATTTCTCTTGGGACTCCATATCTTGTGAAAATCTCCACATAAAGAAATTATGCAACCTTGTTATCTCTTGCATGCTTCATGGCCTTAACTTCTACCCATTTTGTCACATAATTAGTGCATACTAATATATAAGACTTACCATTTGATGGAGGGTCAATTGGTCTGACAAAATCCAATCCCCACTTGTCAAAGGGAGTAATTACTACTTGAGGCATAGTGGCATCTCATTAGATCTGGTTGGTCTACCAATTCTTTGACATCTATCACATTTTCTGGTATACCTTCCTGCATCCTTGTGGAGTGTTGGCCAGTAATACCCTATGTTCAAAACCTTCATTGTTGTCCTTTTGGTTCCAAAGTGTCCTCCACATGGTTCATTGTGATATGCATGCAAGATTTCATATGTCTCATCCTCTCTGACACATCTCCTCATGACATGGTCTGGTCCAGTATAAAACAAACATCCAACAATCCAAGAGAAGGGAAATTTTTTTTCAATGAGTGCCCTTTTCTCTTTTGGGGAGAAGTGAGAAGGGACTCTACCTGTGACTAAGTAGTTGGCTATGTCAGCATACCAGGGTGTTTGTATACTAAGGGAGAATAGATGCTCATTAGGAAAAAAGTCATCTATAGGCTAATTATCTTTTGATGTAGTTAGCCTTGAAAGAAAATCTGCAACAACATTAGCCTTCCCTGGCTTATCCACAATAGTTATGTCAAACTCTTGCATTAACAATAACCATCTTTCCAACCTTCCTATGATCAAAGGTTTATTCATGAGATATCTAATGGCTGTATTATCAGTGTGCACAAAGATTTGGTATCCTGTTATATAATATCTGAATTTGTTCAGTGCACAGATTACTACCAACATCTCTTTCTCTATCACTGTATAATTGAATTCAGCTTCTTGCAAATTTTTGTTGACAAAGTAAATAGAATTTTCAACACCTCCCTATTTTTTTCCTAAGACTGCTCCTATGGCATAATCTAATGCATCAGTGTGAATGTGGAAATGAAGCTCCCAATTAGGCCCCTTGAGTATTGGGGCATGAGTCAAAGCTTCCTTCAAGTTAGAAAATGCCTTGTCACAAGCTTCAGTCCACTGAAATTCAACATCTTTAGTGAGAAGGGTATACAATGGTGTTGCTACCTTGCTAAAATCCTTGACGAATCACCTATAATATCTTGCATGACCCAAGAAACTTCTAACATCCTTCTGTTTTGTAGGTGTAGGAAAATTTGTGATTACCTCAATCTTTGTAGGATCAACTTGGATTCCCTTGTGGAAGATATAGTGGCCAATAAATACACTTTCTTGCATCATCATAAAGCACTTTTCACTATTTAAGGACAATTTTTGGTCTTCACATTTATGTAGGAATTTCTTGAGATTTTCCAATGCTTGATTAAAATCAACACCATAAGTGGTGAATTAATCCATATAAATCTCCATGCAATCATGATAAATGTCTGAGAATATGCTAATGACTGCCCTCTGAAAAGTTGCAGGTGCATTGCACAAGCCAAGTGGAAGTATCGAATATGCATACATCCCCCATGGACAAGTAAATGTGGTCTTCTCCTGGTCCTCAAGTGCAATTTGGATATGGTTGTATCCATTGAATACATATAGGAAAGAGAAGTATTTCTTTCCTGCAAGTGTGTCCAAAACTTGATCAATGAAGGGTAGAGGAAAGCAACCCTTCTTGGTGGCAGCATTAATTTCTCTATAACCAACACAAACTTTCCATTTTCCTCCTTTCTTGGGCACAATCACTGATGGAGATACCCACTGACTATCTGAAATGGAGTAGATAAATCCTGCATCTAATAATTTCTGCAATTCTGCTTTCATAATTTCTCTTAATATAGGGTTAATTCTTCTTTGCGGTTGTCTTATTAGAGTGCAATCATCTCTTATGTAAATTCTATGGGTACAAAGTTTAGGATCCAATCCCTCCATATCATGATAATCCCATGCAAATGCATGCTAATGGGTCCTTAATAGATTTTCCAATAACAATTGTTGCTCTGCATTTAATTTGCTACTAACATTTAGATATTTTCCCTCTGACACCTAGACTTGTGTAGTTAACTCTATTATGGTTGCTTCATTAACACATGGTACCTTTAGTTCATATGACAATAATGTATGGGACATACCTATTGCTGCAGGAAATCTGTCTGTAGGAACAGTGGCTGCAGGAAGAATGTTTGTAGGAAGAGTGGTTGCAAGTAGAGCATCTGCAGGAAGGGTGGCTACAGGAAGAGCAGGCAGAAGTGTCTTGACCGAAGTAGTAGGATGAGAGGATGATGCTTCATCCACTTCATAATAATTTTAAATGATGTTATCCAATACCTTGTCCTCATCCTGGAGTTGTATGAAGGAGCTTCTTCCTAGCATCATAAGTTGTGCCACATAATTACTTCCTCATCCTCTTCACCAACTTGTGGCCATACGAAATCATCTTCATCACGAGATGGCTGAGCAGGTGGATAAAAAAAAATATTTAGTACTCCTTCCATCTGAAATGGTTATGTCCCCTGACCGACATTCAATGTATGCATTTGCAATTGCTAACCAAGGTCTTCCAAGAATAATAGGATACCCGCCTAGTGTAGCCTTAGGAGTAGGAGCCATAAAATCTGCTAGGTACTCCCAGGAGTCTAGAGCTACGACAAGATCCTCCACTACACCATCAGGTTTAATAGTAGAGTTATGAGCAAGTTGTAGGACAGTAGGAGTAGATCTCATACTTGCAATTTTTATTTGTTGCAGGATGTCCTTGGTCATTACATTTATTGTTGCCCCTAAATCAATCAGAGCATTTTTTACTTGAACCCTGTTTATGACAATTACTACCACAAGACTGCCTAGATAATTATACTTGGGAATAGTCACTTTTCCTAGCATGATGTTAGCTAGTTGGCCCACCACATGAACTGTAGTTGGGTCTCTCTTCTTTCTTCCTAGCTTCTGAAGACAAGCTTCCTTGATATCTTTGTTGTAGATTAGGACTTCCTTTATGGCATGAAATAAAGGTATCTGGACACATATATGCTTTAGCTGATCCAAGATGTCAAAAGTGGTATCCTCCTTTTCTTCTTTCTTCTTGGCAACTTCCAATCTCTAAGGGAATGGTGGTTCTTGTCTAGTCTACTTGACTTGAATTGGTTTAGGATTTTTAGGTGCATTTAGCTAAATGGGATCACTCAAAGGCTCCTCTTCCTCTTCCATAGGAAGTTCAGTGATAATGGGTTTGGAAGGGGTTGGAAAAGTAGTTCATGAATGCAAGTGGATGTCACTTACACTCACAACATATGCAGGGAATTGCTTTGAATCAACAGAGTATGCAGGTTGTTGCTATGGTTTGTTATTCAGATTAGGTGTGGGTTGAGTTGGTAACTGAGTAGGTTTGGGTGCATTTGAGCTTGGATTAGCAGGTAGAGGTATTATAGTAGCTTGTTGGGGTTGAGAAGGTGGTTGCATGTAGCTGGTTGTCTGGGTAGGCCATTGTTGTCCTCCTTTCCATTGATTTCTTTGTTGCCAATTTCTTGGAGGTGGTTACCAATGCCCTTGAAATTGTTGCCAATTCTCCTAAGGTTGTTGTCACTAAGGTGAACTTTGATGACTTGGCCAAGAATTTGGAGGGTTACTCCAAGGTTGTGGTGGATATCCTCCATAACTAGGTGGATATGGGGGTTGCCATTGATTACCAGATGAATAAGAGTTAAAATATGGCCCAACATAGGATAGTGGATCCGATGGCATACCTTGTCTTGGAGCCCAAGGATTCCTTTGTGTAACATAGTAGACTTGGTCTTCTTCAATCTAAATTGGCTTGAACTCAGGTGGAATCTGCTTGCTTTCAAGGTTAGCTACCATCTTGCATCTGTAGTCCTTCTTCTTTTGTCTATAGTGAAGGAAATATTCTGTCAACATTGTCTCTACCTCCTCTTGCTTCTTCTTGGCCTAAAATGTATCTAGCTGAGTAGCTAGATTGTTGATAATGTCATGCTTGAAGTCAGACAGCAAATGAGTGACCTCCATTCTTGAAACTCCACCAGTAGTTGACTCACCCATGAAAGATTGATAAGCTCCCCCTTTCCTTGAAGCTGCCTTAGAGTAATTCTGACATATTTTCTTGATATCCTCCCAAGGAACTTGGGAGATATCTCTTCCTGCCATGAGGTCCAAGGAATCAATGCAACTGTCATTAATTCCTCTCAGGAAAAACAACTTTTGTGAGTCCTCATTAAGTGCATAGTGTGGAGATTTTTGCAAGCAAAACAAAAACCTTGCAATGTAGTCTTCCAAGCTCTCATCTTCCTTTTGTTGCATCCTGAAAATGTCACTTCCTCTCATGTCACTACCCTTGTATTTCTCAAGGAATTTTTTCTTCATATCTTTCCAAGTTTCCACAGTATTTTTACCTAGGATCATGAACCATTTTAATGCAACCTCTTTCAAAGTGGTGGGAAATAACTTAAGCCTATGGGCTTTAGTGATATAATCATAACTCCTACAAAATATGTCAAATTCAAATAAGAAGGTATCAAGATCTTATGTCACAAGTCCATAAAACTTGGAGAGTGTTGAGGTAGGAATGTTCTTGATGTTGTCAACTTCATTTTGATGGCCAATGGGGAAAGGAAAAGCTAGTTGGTTTTGTCTATCCCTATTTGCATCACCCATGCCTGCTTGATGTGGTTCCAAGACAAAGGGGTTTTCAAGCTGATTTTGATCTTCAAAGGAAACTTGAGAGCTAGTCAAATTAGGATATGCATCAACAAAGGGATATGGATCTCTTTCTTCCTCTTCTTTTGGTAAGTTCTAGTACTCAACTAGCTGGAATGGACAAGGATTATTAGGAAGAAATCTCCCATAAGCATCCCTTCTCCTCCCTCTATGCATGTAGTATCACTTACTATCAGTGAGCTCACATAAATAATTGGTAAAGAATAAGGGGGTTCATTACTTCTTAAATGAGGATATGCTAAGAACAAATTTTAGAAACACTACAGCAAGAAAAACTACCAATGGCTTCAAAAGACTCCCTAGCTTGACACCATCCCCAGCAACGACACTAAAAATGTCGGCCTCCTACAATGATTTGATAACTAAGCCTTTACAATCATGATTCAAAGATTGGACATCTAACCTGAATAGCTATTTCAATCATCATGAAGGTGCATTTAACTTGTCAACCTAGGGACGTTAACTTGAAATGGGTTAGCACAGTATGTGCACTAGGGGCTCAAGTAGCCATTGCATTCTACAACAAAGAAACACAATACTTGAACTAATAATAACTCAAGTACTTGAACTCAGAACTTTATTTCATTCACTGTAAACCATGCATACAAAAGAGTAATATAACTATATTACTGAAACTGGAGAATGAGAGTACAATGTCAAATCATGCAACCTCCTAAAGAAGGAGCATCAGATCATTATTTATACTACAACTAAACAAGGCATTCAACTCCATGATTGGGAGGATGCCATTTAGGGAAAATAGGGGAAAGTGGAGCAATGGTGGTTACGCATGCATGGAATCTAGTCAGACATGCAAGTCCAAATGCAAACCTAGCATAGCAGTAAAACCCATGCATGCTCAATCATTAAGGTCCACTACAAGGCAGTTACGTTCAGTTGCATGAAGAATCTTTTACCATCGGTTGCCTTTGACTTGGAACGATTTCTCAACTGGTTGTTATGGTACATGCCCAGCTGGTGATGTCTTCCTCAACTTAGCACATTAAATCTACTTGGAAAAGTTAGTATGCATAATAACTGCACATCTATAACCACTTTAATAAACATTCATTAATCACATGAAAAATCAATATAGATAACCCACATATTTTTCCAAATGTCATTAAAGCTTGCAAAGATAGGATAATATCAAATTTCAATGGTTTGAGAGAAACATTATGCAAATACCAACATTTAATCATCAAATTTCATGACATCAACCAACAAATAAACTATAGATTCTACCCCAAATTAGACCAAAAATTAGGCTCGTCACCTCATACAAAATTATAGCTAAAGCTTTGGCTCGAAGAATTAAACCCATTACTCAAATGATTCTGTGTCTAGAACAAACATGCTTCTTGGGAGAAATATTTATCCTTGACAATCTTGTGTTGGCTTAGGAAACAATTGAATGGGCTCAACAAACTATCCAGGATGTCTTTATGGGTGTTGACTAAATCTTCGCTTTCGGGCACCTATAGCGGCTAAACCGTGAGGAATTTGAAGATGATGCAAACTAGAGTTTCATGATATTTTGTCTATAGATTCTAAATTTTTTTTTTCAAAATTTTTGGAATCAAATTGCACATCCTTTTCCATCTCCTTCGAAAACTATTTTGTTTCAAAAAACAACATTATTAAGGAGTGATGCTCACCGTATAACACAACTTTTTTTCCATAAAGGATAAAATTCTAATTCTTTTGAATTTAGATTTGTAACTACAATATCTAGTGCTTCCACTTGGTTAGATAGTTTTTTATTGAATGTTTTTTTCTTTTTAATCAAGTTTCAAAGTCAAACCAATTACAATTCAGACATAGGCGGGCTGTATAATGCGTAACTTTTTTTGTATGTATTGAAATTCTTTTTTTTGTTGGATCAAGGACTTCAATATCTGGTGCACTCATATTTTTCAAAAAAAAATTATAATCTGCTATTTTTCCACATGTGCAGAATAGAGAGCTTGATTTTTGGTGAAAAACCTATGTTTAATAAAAGTAAAAAAACAAATACATAATAAAACCAAAACATATTAAAATTATAGTCGTTGGATAGCTCATTTCAAGGACTACCTGATTCTAGTTGGGTTTGTGAAGTATCCTCCATTTTCATCCTCAACCCGAGCTTTGAAATACAAAATTCTAAAAAAATTTGATGCCAAAGGATGACAATGTGGGAATAAGGGGCTTCGAGCGTACCAGGGGGGTTCAAGCAAACCCGCAGGGGTTCGATCGAACTAGGGTTCATTCGAACCCCCTCTCAAAAAATGTTTTTCTTTGTTTTTTTGGCAGGAATGGGGTTCACCTTGCATTTAATTGGTTCACACGAACCGGGGTTTATTTGAACCCTTTTTTGATTCGCTTGAACCAAAGGGTTCATTCGAACCCCAAAAACTAATTTTTTTTGTATGGGGTCATTTTTTGCCACTTTTCCTTCCTCACTCAAATTGTAAACCACTTTTGTGGGTTTACCCTTATCATCAAGTTAGACTTTCACAAATCCTATGATCGCATCCGATGGCCCTTCATCTTGAACATGATGCAATGGTTGGGATTTGGCCCTAAAATCCGTGATCACATCAAAATGATTTTTTTGGATGCTAATGCTAGAATCGATGTTATTGGCTCTCTATCCCCTAAATTTCCTCTTCAGCGATCTATTCGGCAAGGTTGTCCCCTTGCTCCTTTTTTTTATGTGCTTGCAGCTGATGCCCTTGGCTATTTATTCCAACATGCTAAAGCCAATTATTTTATCCATGGTATTTCCTTGCCTAACAATGCCACTGCTCTAAACTTTCACTTTGCAGATGATAGCATGATTTTTATCCAAAACACTGCTAAAGAGGTTACTAATACTTTGGATACCCTAGATTTTTTTTGCACCATTTCCAGCTCCAAACTAGCTATGAACAAGACAAGAATTATAATGTCTCACCCCAACCCTCAACCAACATGGATTCCATCTGATTGGAAAGAAATAAAACACAAATCAATCACTAGATATTTGGGAACTCCCTTTGGGGTTGGAGTTTCTCTTAAAGACATGTGGAATTGGTTCTTGAACAAGATCAAAGCCAAACTCTTGAATTGGACTAATAAATTTCTATCTATGGTTGGCCGTATTCAAGTGGCCAACAAAATCGTGCTTGCTAGTCATGTTTATATTTCTTCATGTTGGTTGTCATCCAAGAGCTATTACAATCAACTAACTCAGCTAATTAGGAACTTTTTATGGGCCAAGTGGGGGAATAACAAAAAAAGGTTTCTTGTTTCTTCATGGCAACATTGTATCCAACCAAAATATAAGGGGGGTTGGGAATTATTGATCCGTATACTCAAGGAATTTGTCTAACCACTAAATGGATTATTAGAGCCCTGGAGGGTGATGCTTTGTGGAAGGAATTAGTTAAATTTCATATTCAAACTGCCTTATCTGGTCACTCTTGGGGAAAATTCAGCTAGAAAGACAAAATCCTTTTAGCTCAGTTTTTCAAAACCCATGGATCTGCCCCTTTCAATTCTATCTGGGGAGCTTGGTAGATTACCTCTACCAACCTGATATGGTATGATCAATCTCTTTGCCATGGCTTAAGTTTTCCTTACTCCTCTATTTGGTGGAATAGGCTGATGCAACAAAATGATAAACCTTTAGGTGCCATTAGTAGATTTAAAGGTAAATGTCTTTTTAAAAAAAGGTATCTGTGTCTTTTGAGACCTATGGGACTCCACCACATTCCAGTGGAAATTATGGCCCAACCTTAAAGTGCAGTTTCACCTTTCTTCTTGTGATAAACAACCTATCCTTGAAATTCAGTAGCTTGTCTGTCCTAAACTGTGTAGCCTGTTGTCCTTGGATTGCCATGCTAACTTTCTAAATGATTGGCATTGGCCTAATGCTCACAGTATCCACTTTTTTCCACTACGATCCATCTACAAAAAACTTCTTCCTCCTATCACCATCACACCTCGTCTTAATAAGAAATGG
>VDFB02130856.1:0-37454 GCA_007258455.2 Sequoia sempervirens
ATGTTGTCATGTCTCCGTCTAAATTCCTCATCAGTAATGTCACCCTCTGCATGTGCCTTCCCTGGATCCCTGCGAGTCTCTGAGGAAGTCTCACGATCTGCCATTAGGGTTGCAACACTGTTTTCACTACCGTCTGAACTGGATCTGTGAAAACCAAGCACTCCTGATACTGTCTGACCTTCTGGAATCGGAGGACCTGTCCAGACTTCGTCTTTGCCTGTCCCTACACCTCTGGTATACTGAATAATGTCTTGGTTCATAAAAGGCAACCCAGAAATGCACTGTATTCTGAATAATCACTGAAAAAGCACAGGATGGCAGGAGAACTGTGCTCTGATACCACTGTCAGAACCCTGGTGGTTCTCGATTTCCAAACCCTAACTGATGTCTGAGGTTTTTGTACAAGTTTGTGATTTTTGTATTTTTTTGTGTTTTCAGGCAAAATTATAAAGCTGCGATTTTCTATAATAATTGCAAATAAATTCATAAAAAATCACATGTGCATTGTATTACATGAAAAATGCTCAGAATGTCAAGGCGTACCATATATTTCAATGTCCAGAGCATTTACAAGACAAATAGCAATATAATGATGAAAATACAAATTTATTAATAAAACCTGGTTTCTCTTTAATGGCGGCTGTAGCTGATAAAGAATGGTACGGCCAGAATTGATGAGGATTCTTCCAGCTCAAAACCCAATGCAATAATCTCCAGTGATCCAAGGCGCCCAAACACACCACTGTCAGATGCTGAAGCCAAGCTGATTTCTTCTGGAAGTGAACAATACGGCTGGCTGGTGCAGAACTGTACGGCCTGACAGCAAGAAGGTACGGCCAGAAATAAAGAAGTTCTCCAAGTTCACAATAAAACAATGCAACTCCTCAGCAACCTAAGGCGGCCAAGTTACAAACACCAGAAGATGATAAATATAGGCGTTCCTCTGGAGAAGAGGTAGTACGGCCTGACAAGGACAGGAAAAGTACGGCCTGCTGCAATTAATAAAAGGTATGGCCTCCAAGGTAAATGCCAGATCCCAAATAAATGCTCTCTAATGAATTCGCCTCAAAAGGTAGATGATTTCCTCTGCTTCTAACTGAATGAATATCTCAACAATTCCAAACTGTGATCTCTGGATGAAATCACCAAGTGCCAGCTTCAACTGATATTTCACAGCCTCAGTCTGCCTGATTCCTGAAGAGTTTTCGTTCTCCAGAAACGATCGTTTGCCAGAAACCCTAGGGTTTGCAAACTCCAATGCTCAGAGCGAAAATCAAGACAAAATTGAATAATAACATGATAGTTCGATTTTGCCTGTGAAAGGAATATATTGCTCCTTGAGAAAATTCGACCTATTCTCTTTTTTTAATAAATCATTTAAATTAATGATTTAATTTGCACTTTTGACTTAGGAAAAATAAATAATCATTGGCGTCCCCTTTTTAATGAATATAAATACTCATTAAGTCACCTTTAAATAATATATTATAAAGTACGATTAAATACTTTATAATTAAGCCAAATAATTAAATATTTTAATATTTCAATAAAGTGACTTTATTATAAAGTCAAATTATTAAATATTTAATAACTCATTAATTACTCCTTATTTCTCCGTCAAATCAATCAACTACTGAACTGGGTCGAATCTGAGCTAAATAACTGCACCAGGTGCCCAGCCCGAAATAGCAGCTTCCGCCTGACCTAACTTTCTAAAAATAGAAAGTTCTCTGAAAAAGCTCTCTGGAAGATTCTGCGAAGGTCCAACCTGACACCCTGCAAACTGGAGCTATCAAACACTGGATAACTGCCTCCGATGATCCTCTGCACACCCCGTCAGCCTACGAGGATCGAAATTATAGGCTAACTCCTCGACAAACAGTGTCAGCTAAAACGGGGACATGACACAAAAATCAATAGAGGCTTCATTTATGACCACTGGCCTTCTTCTATCCCAGCTGCTGCCATTTTGCATAATAAGGACGTCGTCTACAGGAGTTTGATCATTTTCAGTCTGCTGCTATCACAGATATCAGACGTCACTTCCAGGTTCTAAAATCTGATTCTAAATATTGCATGATTAGGATGTGTTTGCATTGAATAAAGTGGGAGTATTGGCATTGTATATGTGAGTCTTAATCGCTGTCCTAGAACAGTGATAAGTCACTGTAGTTTCAGTCAATAAGTCTAGAAGTTCGCACATGTAGGAAGTCAAATAAAAGGCATATTTGTTAAGGTCTGATTTTGACAATGTTGCAATCATTTACATTTCACTTCCAGCATTGTAACAAGTTGTAATCCATTGCAATATTATGATAGTGGAGATTGGAGTTTGACAGCAAATTGTTTGTTAAAATGCTCCTTTGCTGTAGGTGTGCTTTGCATGGATAGGATGCATGACAAATGCTTGACTAGATGTCTATTAGCTGTAGTTGACAATTACATGCATTTTCAGTCTTATTTGAAAAAGCCAAAAGAGACATTTGCATTTCATATCAGTCATTGAGTAGATGCATATTGAGTCTATTTCAGCTTATGTAGTCTTTATATGCTATGCAAACACAAACAAACAAGCATACAGCAGTTGAAGACTTTGATTGACAAATGTTTGACGAAACGTCCAAGGCAGCAAACTGAAAAATTACATCAGAATTCGCAAGGGACATTACAATAGATGTCTATCAAGAATATCTCTTAAGCAACAACAGAATTAGCAGCTAGGATATTAAAAACATTTCAAAAAGGGAACAAGACATCAGTATAAGGCTAAGCAGCAACAGTCACTTAGCATCTTTACCAACATCCTTCTTATCAAGATCAGAAATAAAGCCTTCAATGTCCTTTTTAATAAAGCAAATTTCTAAAGTAGAACAATCTTTAGACTTCATTTGCATGGATATTATCTCTAATATCCTTTATTTGTTTCTGCATTTACATTTTCCTAAGATACCGATTCACCTTGCCTAGCCTCTAGGTCATGGGCTAGTCCGACCCGAGTCCAAGGTCCGGGTTCGGTCGGGCCCACAGACTGTGGGTCCGGAAAAGGTTTGGATCACAGACTGTGGGTCCAGTCTTGATGGACTCACAGCGAACCCAGTTCAAACCCAGGAATTTTCACGCCCAATCCATGGATTTGACCACTTTTTTGCAATTTTTTAAAGATTTTTTTACTTGCTTTTTGAATTTTAAACAATAAATATTCCTCCCAACCCTAATTCATGCCTCCTAACACATGAAATAGGTAAAAACATACTCATTTATCAATTTGTGAATGAAAAACAAGATTTTTTACCTCCATAGCTGAACTTTTTTCTTGCTTGCACAAGCACGAAGAGAGTTGAAGGCTGATCATTGATTGTTCGAAGTTGGTTGTTGTGCTATTCCTAAGCACTTACAAGTGTTCATTTGATGCCAAGAAGATCATAGAGGAAGATATTTTCAAAAGAGGTAGGTTTTTTGAAGATTTTTGGTTTTTATTTTCTACATTATTTTTACAAATGAACTCTTTGGTTTTTATTCTTCTAGGTGTCTATAACACATGTTCAATTTTTTAAAATGAATTAAGTTATTTAGTTTCAATACTTTGAAATTTTGAATAAATGGAATGTGTTGGGCCTTAGGTATTACAATGGCAACTGGTTCTACCTCCTCAAGCTCAAACCAATCTCGTTTCAAAACAAACCCAAACTCTCCCCTTTGGAAATATGTTGAAATGATTCAACAACTTCCAGGTGGTGGAGGAAATGTTTGGATTTGTAGTCATTGCAATGTTCAATTTTCGACCTCATATAGTCGAGTGAAAGGGCACTTGGGCAAGATCCATGGACTAGGCATCAAAGCTTGTCCATGTCTAGATAAAAAGGGCATTCCAGAAGCCCAAATATTGGCATATATTGATGAGCAAGAAAGAGCAGACAAAGTAGCAGGTCGTATTAAATCAAGTCATCCTTTGATAAAGAAAGGAGCTCATGTCATGTCCCCGAAATCGTAGCACTAAAATGACAAAATACATATCTAAAATATTAATCATTCGACATCATTATAATTACAATTATCAAAAATAATATTATAATTATGATTATATTATAAATATTATTATATAAATAGTATAATCATTATGATATCATATTAAAATATATATATATAAAAAATTAATATAATTCAATAATATAATTATTGAGTATAAAATTATAAATATTACACAATTATATAGAGGATGTTACATTGATCGGGCCAGCAAGTATAAGTTGTGCGGGCACATTGATGCTTTCTGGAAATAGTAGCCGCTTACATGTTGACGGGAGATTTAGTATTCGATCAATAGGCTCATACGTCAGCAAGTAAACAATCGTTGAAGGAGGGCAATATAACATTGGGTCATCACCTCCATTATCTAATACACGGGAATCACATCGCGGATATTGATAAAGGTATGAAGCGGGACGGAAACAAAGGACTTTCCGTAGAATGTTTAAGAGAATCCTTTGAGTGGTGACAGGAATTAAAGATATCCAAGATAAGGTCATAGTAATTTGCAATGGCAATGGCAATAGGCGTCAAGTGTAAGCAATCCATGTATTGATCGGCCATTAGAGACAACAGAGGTAAAATGAAGACATTGCAGAATACACATCCTCATTGGTATGGGTTCATTCTCACAACAAATGCTGCTCCCCATTGCACCAATCGTTGGTGGAGGTAATACTCACACAAGCTACATAGGGATACACACGACACCATGAAAGGTTTATACCATCGTTGTTGAGGTTATCGTCTCCCATATCGAGTGTACAAGGCGAACATAAGTTTCTTTATGGGTGTTAATACAAGTAAAGATCGCATTCTGGCACCAGCATCAACATTCATATTATAATCTATATTGCTACTTCTCGTAAAGAGACGCATAGTTCTGAGACGGGATATACACAAGGGAGTCTGATTAAGACAAAGCTTTGATACCTAAAGAAATTGTTATTATGTTAACTAAAACAAACTCAGCATTATAAGGCATCGGCTGGAGGGAATAAGTGATTACACTTAACAAAATAATGATTAATCCTAAACTAACAGACATGACCATTCAAATCCAAAAAGGTATGTCTCTTGTGGATGAGACATAAGCATATAAAAGGCTATGAGGGATTGGAAAGGGAGGGACGTAGATTAATAAAATATTCTTCAAGCATTTAGAGCCAACTAGAAGTTTAGATTCGGTATCCTTTCTAAGTACAAGAATTAGAAGGGTTAAGTCAAGAACAATGCCCATATTGGGGTGCCCCCACTACATTCTTAAACATTATAATCATAGATTTTGTAGCAAAACTTATAGTGGATACTTACCTACATATCATTAACCAGTATCTATACGTATAAACAATACTAGCCAAAAGGTTGTTCTCACCAAGGTCACAACTTATCATCATTAAAATCATTTTTGGGCTTAGCTACGTACCTTGATTTAGGAGTCCAAGGGCAACATTTATGGCAATCCCAAAAAGGGGCCATTACATCTCAAGGGATGAAGTCCCCTACACTGCCTTCTCATTTTCCACCTACAAAGAGCCATCCATTTATGTCCACACCTTGAGAGCAAACCATCCCTCTACAAATAAAAGATCAAAGGGACCATTGGAAACTTCATTTCAAAATGAGGCAAGAGAGATTGCCGATCAAGACATAGCGAGATGTGTCTATGCCAATGGATTGGCATTCAACGTCGTTTGCTCACCATATTGGCAAAAAATGGTGAAATCTATTAATGAGGCTCCAAAGGGGTATAAGGGCCCAAGTTTTGAGAAGGTGTGTTGCACCTTATAAGATAAAGAGGTGAAATATGGAGCAGACTCTTTGAAGCCCATAAGGGATTCGTGGATTGAACTAGGGGTGACCATTGTTTCTGATGGATGAAAAGATGTAAAAAATCGCCCATTGATCAATGTTATTGCAATGTCCCCTATAGAGGTAATGTTTTTGAGAGCAACGGATTGTGAAGGACAGGTGAAGGATGGTGCATTTATTGCTAACATCCTTTGTCAAGCTATTGAAGAAGTGGGCCATCAAAATGTTGTGCAAGTTGTAACTAACAATGCAAAAAATTGTAGGGTTGTTGGGTTATTGGTTGAGGAGCGGTATTCACACATTTTTTGGACACCTTGTGTTGTCCACTCCCTCAACCTAATGCTACAAAAAAATTGGAACCAAAATTGAGTGGATCAAACAGGTGTATGTTGAGGTCGAAGACATCCAAATGTTTGTCACCAACCACTGTATATCACAAGGCATAGTTAAACAATTCTCAAAAT
This sequence comes from Sequoia sempervirens, assembly GCA_007258455.2. Classification (NCBI taxonomy): domain Eukaryota; kingdom Viridiplantae; phylum Streptophyta; class Pinopsida; order Cupressales; family Cupressaceae; genus Sequoia; species Sequoia sempervirens. The sequence goes on from VDFB02130856.1 coordinate 6,303, forward strand.
TGGAGTTGTTGAAGGTAAGTTAAATAATAAGCATGTTTCACTTTAGTAATATTTTTAATTTTCTTTTAATTTTAAATTTTATTTTTTGTAAATTTAAATTATATTTTATTTTGATTTTCAAACAAGTTGTTGAGACCCGTTTTGCCTCCAAAACAATTGTGTTGAGATGACTTGTGAAGGTTCGTGAGGCACTCTCTAATATGGTCATCAACCCTAATTGGTCCATATGGAGGCAATCTAGCACTGAAAGGGCAACCAAGGTTAAGCAAATGATCCTCGATGACAACTGATGGGATCATGTTGAGTATCTCCTCAATTTCACTAAGCCCATATTGAGCATGATCCATTATACTGACATGTCCCCGAAATTACGACACTAAAAACCCTAAACGTTAAAATACAAATGAATAAAACAAATAACAATATGATTATCAAAAATATAAATATAAATATTAGCAATTTAATGTTAGTATAATTATAATTATCAAAGATAATAGAATTATCAAATATAACCATATAAATATTAAATACAAAATAAATATGTATATATCATATCAATGTAAAATGAATAAATAAACATAAAATAATAAATAGAAAATAATGCAAAATAAGTATCTAATAATAGACCTCACGGCTGCCAAGTAGGCGGTTTCGAAATTGGTGTCGTCGTGGGTACATGGCCGACGACATAGGCTTTGTTGGCGTGGTGAAGCAGGGTGGTGACAGAGGGTGTTAAATGAAGGGAAGGTGGTGGGAGTTTAAACGGCTTCTATTCGGCTGCATTTATGCCATGTCTTGTCAAAGGACGAGGAGGAGTTGGATTTTGGAGATTATGGGACGCCAACACAGGTTATGGGTATTAACTGCCTTTAACAATCTTGGCGCTCCTCATTTTCTTCACCAAAAATGATGGAGACTCCAGTGTATCTATCATCTGCTAGAAAGTTGTGGGCTTTCTACAGGAGAATCTAGCATGGGCGGCTAAAATCGGTGTTTAAGGACTGGGATGAATTGGTCTTGGGGGCGATAGAATTGCTTCTGGGGGAGGAGTTCATGAATTCGGCAGAGCGTTGGCGGACAAATGTAGACATAGGAGCTCGTTTTCTTGTTGTGCTCTTGGACTTGGAGGTGCTGAAAACAATGGTATTGCTCATGGCATCGAAGCTGGTTTGGGAAAGTCTGTTGGAGGGAGCTATGGATGTGATTATCGCCGAACTGGGTGTAGGGATACCTCGGCCTTGAGACTTGCATCGTGCTCTTCTTCCCAACATGAGGGTCAAGCGATATCCTTTCATCTTGGGCATTAAAGGTGAGGCACTGAGGAGGTATCGTGACCAGCACATTGTGGGTTGATCTTCTTCAAGCATCACTTGTTCCTGGAGCCATCAGGAGGGGTGGATTGGTGTCAAATCTTCAGGGATCTCTTGCTTGTAGAGGGCATGTTAATGGAGGAATAACTGGTATTATTGGGGTTACAGTGTTGTGTTTTGATGCTTAGTCCTTTTTGTGTTGTCTAAAAGGGACTCTCTAGTTGTTCAAATGAATATACATGTATGGGGTTGTCTGGCAAACTGTGGTTTGGTTCTGGTTTGTTTGGTAAGCTGGTTGTGTCTGGTTTTGAGTAGTTTGTTGGATGGTTTTGGGGTTGGTTTATGGAAGTTTGACAGCATATGGATTGTAATGTAATATCTTTTTAGCAATCAATACAATCATATTTACGAATCAAAAAAAAAAGTATCTAATTATAGACAGCGATTTTATGCATTTAAAGTCAACAAACTACAAGGCAAGAAAGAATTAATATCTGCTAAAAAGTAAACAAACCGATTAAGTAAAATAAGGCAGAAGTAACCAAATTATAATAATAATAATAAATTAATGTTTACCAATGAAATCGCATATGTTAAGAAGTCAATTAAAGGCTGCAATTTATTATGAAGGGTGGCAATCAATAAAAGACATGTCTCTAAAGTAAAGTCTCTTCCCTAAGAGACGTGATCTTCCAAATCAAAGATATAAAATTAGAGAGCAGAAAGGCATGATGGGGGGAATGGAATGAGGGGAAGAAGACAAAATACAGATAGGTCGAAATCACAATAAGACAACAGTATTTATTAAGATATGCAATGATGACTATGGCCAAGGGGGAATATATGAATATATTCTAAAGGAATCAATGAACCATTCAGAAAAGATATCTTCTAATTCCTGCAGATCGTGTATGTCCCAGCATGGAATATAATTATGTATATTGCTAGTAATATTTATTATTCTCATAATCATTGTAAGTGGGTATAATATGATTGTCACTATATATATATATGTGTGTGTGTGTGTGTATGTAGATGATATTCATGTTCATGTAAGGGTAAGCATTCTAAGTTTAGAAATAATTAATAATGTTTATATATATATATATATATATATATATATATATATATATATATATATATATGTTTTATATTCGATTATGCAATAATGATGCTTGCAGCAATTATTGAGCCTTACAAGTAATTATGATGCTTTAATGCAAAGATGGGAAAATAGATTCTTATTTATTTGATTCACACTAACAATATTTTCTAAGTGTAAGAACAGATGAATTGATTAAGGAGAAGAAACATATGGGCCATGAAACAAAAGAGAATCATGCTAGTTCATCACTGCAGATTGCTATCTTTTTTTACAAATCATTGGTTACATATGTATGCATATTGCCTAGATGTTAATAAGAATATTTAATGAATGATTTCTTGTGATAGAATAAATGATGTGCTTGATTGTTTGAAACCTGCTCGGGAGAAAAGGCCTAAAAAAAGTGGTGCCTAGAAACCCCACTCAAGATCCGCCCCCGGAACCCAAGGCAAGGATGGGCCATGGATGAGTGGAAATTCCACTTAAGATCCGCCTAGTCCCAAGGCATTGGTGGGCCATGGAGGGGTGGGGGTCCCACTCAAGATTTGCCCGGATCAAGGAAGAGATGGGCCATGGAGGGGTGGTAGGCCTAGACCACTTATAAGCTCTGTTGGTTTCCCCCAGTAGGTTAAGTGTCTTCCGAGGTGATGACATGGGTGGAGAAAGCAAGTACAAGTCACCAGCTGGGAGAGTTGTGGTACACAACCTCTTAGGCTTGGCAAATGGCTTCGAGCAGATCCATCCATGTTACTCCTAGTTCATGATAGTTGCATTTGTGATGATTCTATAATTGGATGCCATGATGCTAATGCTAACAAATATGTGCATGTGTGGAAATATTGTTCATGTGGTGAATGCAAGTTTCAATCCAGAATTACTTCATAAAAGAGGACATTCATTTGAGATGGTGAAACCCTAACCCTAATTGGCAAACCATAAGCAAAGTCTAGGGCAAATTAGGACAAGGGACATTACATATACTAACATGGATAGACCTTGTTTGTGTGAAGTATATGATGGTATCGACTCAATGATTGAGAAGATGAAAACCATCATCAATGCAAAAGAGGAAGATCCCGAAGAAAAGTTCTTCAAAGAGCTACATCAAATCATTGTAGAGAGATGGAACAAAATGACCACTCTATTGCATCGTCTTGCTTTTGCATTGAGTTCCAAATACTATAGTGTTGAGCTACTTTCTGGGACATCAAAAGTTGCACCATATAGAGATGTTGAAGTGGCTCAAGGGTACAAGGCAGCACTTCATAGACTCTCCACTGATAGTGACCAACATGATCTAGTGAGGACTGAGTTCATGGGTTTTGCATGCTCCAATGATTGTGGTCTAACTCTTCAAGACAAGTACAGGGTGGATGCTCATAGTTGGTGGTACTTCCATGGCCAAGAATACATGCACTTCCAACCTCTTGCAATAAAAGTTTTATCCCAAGTAAGTTTTATGGTCAAAATCTTTTATCTTTTAAGTTTTTAAGAATTAAGTTTTATATTTTGTAATTTTAATTTTAATTAGTTAAATTGTGTGACACTTAACTATTTAATTTGGTCTTAATAGGTTGCTAGTTCATCTTCTTCTGAAAGGAATTGGAGCACATACTCCATCCACTCAATAAAGCACAATAGACTACACAATAGACTACATTCAAAAAAGGCAAAGGGCTTGGTGTATGTGCATTCAAACTTGTGCCTTATTACACACAAAGTTCCTACAAAGGAGACACAAGGAAGTAGGATATTGAGCTAGACCGTTTTGACTCGGATGCTTCCACAAGCCACTTAGCTGCACTTGATATTGATGATGACTATGAGCCTGAGGCGGCTAGTGAGCATGAGAGTACTAGTATCAGTGCTAGTGATGGTGCTTGTGTGAGTGCCACTTAGCTGCACTTGATATTGATGATGACTATGAGCCTGAGGCAGCTAGTGAGCATGAGAGTACTAGTATCAGTGCTAGTGATGGTGCTTGTGTGAGTGCCACTAAAGCTATTTGTGGTTCTACTAATTTACCACAACATGTAGCATCTAATATGGATGTTGATGATGATATTTTTGATGACCCATATGATTGATCAATGATCAATGATGACTGATTTAAACACTTGGCATTATTATGTTTGAACTTTAATTTATATCATGACATTTGAGCATCACAAATATTTTATCATTTGACTATGAAAGTGGTGGTGTATTTTTGCTATGTTATTTGACTATTAATATGGCAGTGTATTTTGAACTTAATTACTACTGCAAGTATGTTTATATTTCTAATTTTTATATGTTTTTGTATTAACGAACTCAAAACAAACCGAACCCCAAAAAAAATTTTGCCCAAACCGGCGAACTGAGCCCTTGAACCCGAAGCCAAATCTGAACCAGTAACTTAGATATTTTCACTAATATTTTTTATTCTTTAGTGCTTAGATATCAAACCCATGTTTGAATCTTATTTCTTGTCAAACTCATTTTGAACTCTTATTTCTGCACTTTTCTGTAGATGTGTTGGGCAGATTCTCTCCTAATCTCAACAACTATTGCACACAACTTTTAAATGAGCCCTTACTGCCACCAGTTAATTTGGTTGTGTCCTAATTTTCTAGGCTAGGGTAGTGACATTACTCCTCAATGTCAAATCTAACAGTCAATGCTCTCATCCCTTACTTCATGCTTTCGTTGATAGACCACCCATATTGCATTCTCTGTTGTGGTTGATCACTGGCTCTATTGTTTTCAAAAGAGCCAACTGCATCCCAGTCTCTCTTCCTTCTACTGTCTCAAGCTACATGTTGACAAATTACGCTTGTTTGACCCTTCCATGCTAGATGAGGAACAAGAAAATGTTGTATTGCGTTCCTTTTGCACCTAAGGAGATGGAGGCTTTGAAACAAGATGTCATTCTTGACAAAAAGTTCAGGCAAATCAAGCATGGAGAACAAGATACATGGTGGACCGACAAGAAAGAGCAATTGCCAAGTAAGGCCACATAGATGTGTTGAGAAGATGAGGGAAAGAAGTACCCACATTTGATTGTGTCCTAAAGCTTTTGAGAACCAATAGCTCCCTAGTTAGGGAGACATGAACCAAAACTTGGTATAGTTGTTCACATCCGGTAGGTCCCAAATACAAGTCAACAAGAAACCATGGATATTCACTTGCAACAATGTTGCGAGTGTTTTGTTTAACTCCCAAATGGCAAAGGATCATTGTGAATGTTAACTTGCAACAAGGTTGCGAGTGTTTTGTTCAACTCCCAAATGGCGAAGAATCTTTGTCAATATTCACTTGACACAATGTTGTGAGTGTTTTGTTCGACTCCCAAATGGCAAAGGATCCTTTTCAATGCTATTTTGAATCCCATGCAATTTATTAGAGCACTTTTCTTCTGCTGAAATTGCTTTTTAGGGGCAATAACATTGCTTTCAACAATTTTGCAAGTTAGTCAAATAGCTAGAGAAAATAATTAAACATCGAAAAGTTGGACAATAAGTGTGAAACTTTGGGAGTTGATTCTATGGACATTTCAAGGATGGTCTAAAACATCATCATTGCATTTGGAATCAATTCCTCCAATTTCATAGTAATTGAAGGACAAAACTTAGTGTGCAACAAAAGTCGAAAGGGTAGACCAATAGTCAAATGCCATAGCATAGTAGAAATCAAAGGATCCATCTTCCAATGTCAATAACCACCCATCCTGACAACCATTATTTTCCCTTTGTGTAAACAAGGAACAATTATAGTGTAGGGAAAATGACATTTGAGGTGTTGGCTCTTGGTGAGTACTCTCATGCTTGTTAGTTGGAACAAACAAATGTATGCACGATTTTTGTTAGACATGTGAACAAAGAAGAGGTGGATTCTATAAATTGTTGAACAACTCCAATTAACCACAATGGTGATGTAACCTCTATTGATATTGAAATAGAGGTGATGAGATATTAGCAATATACTCTTCCTACAGTTTATCACCCATTTAAAGGGTTTTCTCCAACAGCCTTGTTTTCTAATATTCTTTAAATCTTTTGTCATATCAATATATTAGACTATTGTTTTCCAATCCAAACATTCAAATGTAATGTTTCCTTCTTCGACCTAGGTGTTTGGAGAGGACCCTTTAGCCTCTTTTTTTCCCATAGGCTAATTTGGGTATTTGAAGAGGGGATAATTTAATTAATTAAATAAGGTTGTCTCAAAAAATTATTTTTCAGGCAATTTGTATTTAATTAATCATGTTTGTTATAATATTATAAATTTATAAAATAACTTAAGTTGGGGCCAAAAGTAAAATAATATAAAGTCATTTTATGAGGAGTTAAAAGGTTGATTATTTAAAGTGATTTTTTAATTATGAACTTATTGAAAGTTTGCAAGAGGAATTTAAAAAGAGCTGCAAAAAGAAAATTTCATGTCTTTGGTCATTTTTATGTCTCATTGTGAAGTTGGGACTGCATGTTCAATTTGAGACCCTAGGACGAAAACCCTAAGGGTAATTAGCTTTTGGAGATGAAAAATTCTTCCAAATCAGTAATGGTGAATTCAGACAGGGATCACATTTGTGTTGAATGTTTGTAAAGCAAGAGATTGATCAGAAGTGATTTCTTAAATAGTGTGGGAAAGTTGCAGGCAACAAATTTATATAAGTTTTGTGGGCAAATATAAATTTGTAAGGGAGGTTGATTTCCTGAATGATTGTCAGCCCATATCAATTTTTCATGTTCTATTGCTGGTCGCTACTAGGGTTTATACAAGGACTAACAGATTTATGTGTTTGGGAGCTTGGCATGAGATTTGTAAGAGAAGTTTCTGCCCAGAACTTGGGTTCAAGAACCCTAAACCTCAGTCACTGTAAGAATCCAGGTGACTCTCAACCCCAAACTCTGACTGAATTCACTGATTTTGTTTGTTTGTAGTTTTTTTGTATTTTTGATGGTTTTTGCATAAAACAAGAAAGCTGTGATTTGCTCTATAAAATGCCTAAAAAATTCATAATAAATCAAAAGACCCTAAATATGCTTTGATATTGCTCAGAGAAGGTAGGCGCATGTATTTATTAAATTTCCAGAGCACAAACAATGTATAAATTGAACATATGAATGAAATATGATTTTATTTCAAAAGGAACCTGATTTCCCTTGCAGGCGCCAGAAAAACATGTAAGAATGGTACGGCTAGATGAATGGATGAATCCCCAGACTCAGAAAGTGATGTAAAGACTCCAAATAGCCTAGGCGCACAAGATCCAGTCCACAGGAGATGCTAAATGAAGGCGTATTTCCCAAGAATGAAATGTACGGCCTTGCTGGTTCAATCTGTACGGCCCAACAGCAATAATAAGTATGGTACGGCTGCAATGAACAAAGTGCCAAATCTCTGCAATGTAATCTCTGTGAAGTCGCCTCAAACCACTAATGATTAATCTCTGTAAAACTCTGCCTGAATCGATCAATAAGCTCAAACTGTAACCTCTGTGTGAAGTCACCAAGAAGACAATCTTCAACTGGTATTGCACAGTCTCAGTATGCCAGATTCTGAAGAGGTATCGTTCTCCAAAATCGTTCGTCTGCTGAAACCCTAGGTTTTGCAAACTTCAATGCTCAGAGCAAAAAGAAGACAAATTGAATAATCAAGACATAAGAGTTCGATTTGTCTTTAGCTGTGAATATATAGCTCCTTGGAAAAATTCGACCCAAAACCTCTTTTTAATAATCATTTAATTAAATGATTAAATATGCCCTTTTGACTTAGGAGAAATATATTAAATAATTGGCGCCCATCATTAATGAATAATTATTTATTCATCATATAAAATTTTCACTTTATTATAAAGTATAATAAATACTTTATAATACGCCTTTTTATTAAATATTTAAATAATTAATAAAGTGACTTTAATATAAAGTCAAAAATATTAATTATTCAATAAATCATTAAATACTCCATTATTTCTCCATCTGACCGTCAAACTGATGAACTGGGTCGACTCTAAGCTAAACAGCTGAACCAGGTGCCCTGCCCAAAATAGCAACTTCCGCCTGTCCGACTTTCTAAAAATAGAAAGTCTCTGAAAAACCACTCTGAAGGATTCTGCGAAGGCCCAACCTGAAACAACTGCGACAATGAAGCTCCAGAACACTGGGTAACTGCCTCAATTGATCCTCTGCACACATCTGTCAGCCTACGAGGATCGAAATAATAGGCTAACCACGTACCCAGCTGCACTGACTAGGATGGGGACATCACAGTCACCCTTAGTCCAACAGTCATATCTCTATTCTAGTGCAGAAAAGAAGTCATAACAGCAGTTATAGCAATTTTTGGACTGCTTGAATACAATTTACAGTCAGTTCTGGAGACTGGTTCTTTAATTTTCTGTTCCCTATTTGTATGAGCAGTAAGTTATCACTTGGTAACAGACATTATGGTCAAACAGAAAACTGCTCTCTATTGATATTTGGAAGCAGATTTCAAGATTGTATAAGAGTTTATATTGCTGTCCATACCCCTACATCAATTCAGAACTTGCTGCAAGTGTCTCCAGTTCAATGTGAGGTCAGAAATCAAAATTTCTTCATTACATGTACTACTGATTTATAGAACAGCAATTCCTATTATTCATTGTAAACATTTCCAGCTCAATAGAAAGGTTGCCAACTGTTTGACAGAATGACAATATGAAATCTTTAATTATTGTCAAGATTATGTGATGAATTTATGGTTTATATTTATAGTTATAGCTGTTTTAAGCCTTGCATTCAGAAATGCTTCATAATACATTGCATGCAAAGTGTTCAATAAAATGTCTGCAAACTAGAAATCAGAAATATTGTAAGTTTGGGTTCAAAAAATTGTGATGGTAGTGGTTGGTGAGAGTTGTTTGTTAAGAGCTACAATGGATAATATGTGTTTGATATGCACTAGGGTTATAAACCCAATTATGGATCAGTATTCATATAAAGTCTCATCCTTTGATGGTTTTTCCAATAACTATCTGTCACAAGGATGGGACTAAATTCGGATTTTCCAAACACATGCTAATTTCTCAGCAAGCCTCTAACATGTACAATGGGTGGTGTATTATTTTATCAATGCCATTTCATGGCATTCAATTTGCCCATCTTGACACTCGTCCTCACAATCTAAACATTCATCCTACCTGATTCTCATTTGCAATGTCTATCCATCATTATTGCCTCTTATTCTCTATAGGGCCTGCTCTTCTGCTAAAAAAAAAACCAAAAACAAAAAAAAAGAAATTTGTACAAAATCTCAAGCATGATCAAGGATGGCCTGAATGCCTTAGGAATATAGAACAAGAGGAAAATGTTCAACAAAAGATCACCGCCACTCACCCCTGATTCAACTTATTATTCTTGCTACTTGGAGGTAAGCTTCCATACTCTTTGTTTTTCAGGAATTTAAAGTTGCTTGAAGTGTTGAGTTGCCAAATCCTTTAGAATTTCATTTGTATTCCACTATAATTGTCTTGCATGCCTTTTTACTCTACCTATTTTTTTAATTAGTTGCAATTATCCACAATTCGTCTTGCACATAACTAGCATTCTTTCCATTTCCATGCATTTGTGCTTCCTTGAGATATTAGCCCATTGTCTTTGGTTAATCTCAAAAACCCCCCAAAATGAAGTACAAATATCAAGGTTAAGAACATTCTACTCTTATCAACAATTTATTAACTGAGGTTGGAGATAGTTACCTTGGGCATATTGACATGGAGTATTAGGGAAGAATGCAAGAAGACCCTATGTGACCAATGAAAGAGGCGACTTTTGCCAGTGATCTAGCTCATGCCGACAATTTTGAATTTCCAAGCTGACACTAGAGAAGTTAGGGCTGCTAATGGTAGGGTGGTTGCCAAGCTTGATGGTCCCAACAAAAACATCGTTCTTAGACTACCTCCCAAGCCTGCTTTTGCAAATGTGAACATGAAACAAGCAACCAATATTTTCAAGAAATGAGGGACACCTATCTAAACAATATTGCTAAAAATTGGCTAAAAGTGCCTAAAAAGGGGAAGTCTCAAATTCCTAAGAGACTTTGCAGAGGCCATTTTGTAGGAGTGTCTAATATAATAACTTTATTGCATAAAGCTGTTGGGAACAAGGACACTAATGTTTTTGAAAATTGGATGTGCCAATTTTTCCATATAATCGGGTATGATTCACAATATATTGATTGAGGGAAAATCATAAGTGGCCATTTGCATGACCAATTAATTAATTTTTGAAGAAATCAATTTTTCTACATGTTCTCTTATTTGTTTTAACTATTATAAACATGAAGGATTGACCTAGTTTGCAAACATGTGGAGTGTTTGACAACACTATACAAATATACGATTACCATCCACAACTCTAAAGGGATGTTGGAAACAAGGATTTAAAATGAATTAATGATGCTTTCAGCATGCTGACTATGAGAGAGCTCAAAGGAGATCTTGGACTGCGAGTTTCACCTAAAATTTTTCAATTGGTCACACAATATGGCAGCCTTTTCTTTCTATTCCCTAAATTCACATATCTCAAGCTCGGTGAATTTGATGATGCTCCATACAAACTGCCTAGATATGCAAGTGATTTCTTTATTTTTATTGAAGTATGTAGACAAATGACAACATTTAATAAAAAATGCAAAGACAAGAAGAAAGTAGGATATCTTTTCCCTATAAGTCTAGGCTATTATAACTATAAATCTTATACAGATGCACAAAATGTAGAAAGAATAGTGACACATATAAGAATCCATTCTTATACAACCAAAATATCTTTTGAGATAATTTGTATTTTTCATATAATCATGTTCCTAATATTAAAGATTTGTAGGAGAATTGTGTGGATGATTTTGAAGTTAGAAGAAGGGACTAGATAAGATTGACAATGAAACAAGTTGAATATTTTGATCTGTTGTGTAATCTTGAAGTCATAGAGGATGATGGTTCAAATTTAATAGATCCTATCTTTACCTCTTCTACTCAAATGCAACCTCTCCAACCTATAGATTGGACTGAAAAAGAAGTAACAGATATCAGAGAAATGACTCCTCATGTCTTCTGGAGGACAAAAAGATGGATCGTCTCTAAAGTTTCTGAAAATACTACTACCAAACCTCCTCCCAAGGATGATATATCAAAGCAAAAAGCATGTCCTTCTTCATCAAGTCTAGCTGTTACAATTGCATATGCCACCAGGTTTAGATCTACTGCAACAAGAGGAAGTGGTGATGATGATCCAAAAAAGGGAGTTGATATGCAAAAAGCTTGTGAAGAAAAGAGCCAAGTTCCAAGGGAAAAAAATGGAAATTAGGAAGCCCTCCCCAAAAAAAGAAGTGGATACTTCTCAAGCTCACACAGGAGAACAGCCACAGGTAGTTCATATTCCCTCCTCTGGTCCTCCTTCTCCTTCATGCACATCTCTTCCTCATACTCTTAATCCTCCTCCATCTACCCCACCAGTTAACACCCATACTGATTCAGTTCCTAGAACTGTTTTGCCTCCTTTAACCCTGAAAAACCCAAACAATATCATCTCCTTTCCCACCGCTTAAAGAAGTTGTAGCAAAGAAAAGGAAGCATTCTCAAGTAGATGATCCAAGTTTTAATGCAATAGCTAAGTTGCTAAGAGCTACTCGTCAACCAAAGAAGGTTCATACGACTTCTCAGTTGATGTTTGACTCCTCTGGTAACCAATTTGTGGAAATTGTTGAGCCTACAATGGAGAAAAGTGAAGAAAACATTGCAAAAGAATTATTTCAATATTACCAAGGTAGAACTGGGCCCATCTACACATGAAGGAGATATTCATAATGCCCAAATATCAATTGCAAAGTTGATTGAAAGGGCAGAGAAGGAAAGAGAAGCCAAAGAGAAATTAGAAGAACAAATAAATTTTCTTACTTCATATATCATATCTATTATTGATATTTCTGCACAACCACTTGATGCTTTACCATCAACCTCATCGAATGTGCCTCCTGATGAAATAAACTCAGACATTGTAGAAAAGATCAATAAGTATCAGATTTATGGAAGAGTAACAGAAGCCTAAGCAGAACAAGTTACTCTTCATACCTTTTTATTTATTGAGGAAGCTCTGAAGCTGTATCAACAAATTCAAAATAAAAGGTAGAGATTGATGCTAAATATCAAGCTGCAAAGAAGGAAGATGGTGTTTATTCCTTGCTGTTGATAGAAGTCCAGGCAATGATGAAAGTAAATGTGAATATTCCAATCAATGAAAAGGTATTTAGTGACCCAAAAGAGAATGATTGCCCTAGTTGGTCGAAAAGCATTGAATGATAAATAATGGTTTTGAGACAATCCATTGCAAAATTCAAAATATTGATGGTGGTCTGTGATTTTGTACTGATTGACATTAGAATCAATTGTTTACCTTTTGATGTCAATATCATAAAAGATGATGAGGCTAATTTGTTAGAGGGTAGTGCCGTTAAGAAACCTTTGAAGATATGATATCAAAACAAATATGCAACAAAGATACTTTTGATTGCAATGCAATTGAAAAATTAGGAGATATGTCAACAAATTTGAACACCTTTAAGAAAGAAGTTTGCAAACTGCACAAGAAATTGGATGAAATAAATGAAGACGTGCTGTCAGAACCCTGGTGGTTCTCAGCCCGGAAACTACTGATTTGTTTTGGTTTTTGCAAGTTTGTGATTTTTTTGTGTTTTATGAGGTTTTCAGGCAAATTGCTAAAAGCTGCGATTTTACTAAGAAATTGCTAACAAATTCTAAATAATTTCTAAGTGCATGAAATACATCAAATCTTGCTCATAAAAGGTAGGCGCATCATTTATTATCACTTCCAGAGCAAATACAATGATAAATACTGAGATATGAATGAAATACAACAATTTTTATTGAGGAACCTGGTTTATTACAGCCGCCTTGGGAAGAGTGTAGAATGTACGGCCAGCTCCAGATGAACAATATCCCAGCTCGAAAACAGAGGAAAATCTCCCAGAAACCTAGGCGCCCCTTCTGCAAAAGACTGGAGGTCAAAAGCTTGAGCAATTTCTTCTGATGAGAAAGTACGGCCTTTGCTGGTACGGCCTGTACAGCAGCATCTAGTGAGGCACGGCACCTTGGAAAATGTGCCAAGACTCTGAAGAATGATCTCTGAAACAAGTCGCCTTTATCAACTGATGAATATCTCTGTAAATCTCTGCCAGAATCGATGAGTAAGCCCAGTCTGTGATCCCTGTGTGAAATCACCAAGTGCAAGCTTCAGCTGGTATTGCACAGCCTCAGTCTGCCTGATCTCTGAAGAGTTTTCGTTCTCCAGAAACGTCTGTCTGCCAGAAACCCTAGGGTTTGCAAACTCCAATGCTCAGAGCAAAAGACAAAAGTTGAATAGCAATAACATAATGGTTCGATTTTGCCTTGAAAGAATATATATTTGCCTTTGAAAAGTTCGACCCAAATCTCCTTTAAAATAATCATTTAATAATATCATTTAATTCGCCCTTTCACTTTAGGAGAAATCATTAATAATTAATTGGCGTTTTACTTTAATGAATAATAAATATTCATTAAGTCAAAATTTAATACTTTATTATAAAGTATAATAAATACTTTATAATAGGCCAAATTAATTAAATATTTAAATATTTCAATAAAGTGACTTTAATATAAAGTCAAAATATTAAATATTTAATAAATCATTAAATACTCCTTATTTCTCCCTCTGATCACCAAACTGCTGAACTGGGTCGACTCTGAGCTGAATAGTTGAACCAAGTGCCCTGCCCAAAATAGCAGCTTCCGCCTGACCTAACTTTCTAAAAATAGAAAGTTCCTGAAAATGCACTCTGGAATATTCTGCGAAGGCCCAACCTGACACAACTGCAACACTGGAGCTACCAAACACTGAGCAACTGCCCCAGATGATCCTCTGTACACTCCTGTCAGCCTACGAGGATCGAAATAATAGGCTCACTCCTCGACAACAGTGTCAACTAAAACGGGGACATTACACGTGCTGACATGGAAAATCAAGGTTAAGCAACATGTCTACTCCCAATGGCAAAGCTTTACCCCTTATTTTGGAAAAATTCAAAAAATACAAAGCAAGACTTGCTGCTACCCTAGCCAATGTTCAGAAAAAAAATATATACAACACCCCCATCTAAAATAAAGATAAAGTCACAATATCATAATATTTTGTTACTTTTTTCCTTTATGTTGTAACTTTTGTTACTATTTTATAATAAATTAAAATGGACGTTATTCAAAGAAAAGAAAAATATGCATAAAGTTTATTTTTAATGTCTTTTCATGAGGCAGATACAAATCAAGAAACTGTTCAAATTGTAAAGCTATATAAGGTATAGGAGAGAAAGAGAAGATCAAAAAAGCATTCCTACTAGTTTTCTATTCTTTGATGAGGGTTATCTCTTAATGTTTTTCCTTTCACTGTGAAACGTCTAGACAAGCATTTATGAAGATTTAAAGAAGAGACCTTGGGCTCTACAAATTGAATACAAACATCTCAAAGAACATTGGGTCTGTAATTTCGTAGTTGTAAATATTTTCTCATGTTAAGTTTACAACACATTCTGAAAATTTTATTTCATGAATGCTACGTGAGGTATAAACAGTTTTATATAGATCTTAAAATCATTTTTCATCTATGGTATTCTTATTCTTATGTCTAAGTGGTATCTGGTGATTATCTTTCTGTAATTTTTATGTCCTTCACGTGTGTCTACATCTGCTATGAAACTTTGTGTTCATACTCTATATATTTCCATTCCTTTATCAGTTTGGATAGTTCCCCTTTCCTGCTTTCTGGTCAAAAGCATACCCCAAAAAATCTTTAAAATTTATCATACGAGGGAGCTCCCCCTCTCTAAAGCAAAGTTGTTCATTCATAACAACTTATCCAACTGTTGGTATATTCGCCATTGCTCTTTAGGTGAGTCAAGGATTCTTAAAAGATATATATATAATAGCGAAAGCAGAGACAAAATCTGCTTACTAACAAAGCCAAAGAAACTAAAATTCAGGTTCTAGAGGATTGTGTGACTAGTTTGAAAAGGGACAAAACCAAGGCCAGGACCTGCTTCTCTGAAAAAGGATTTTGATGTGGTTAAAACTTTGGATGAAGCAGACTATCCCAGAACAACATCATCAGAAAGCCCCAATAATGTTAGGTTGAAGAAGCTATGGACCAAGATTACCAACTATATGGTCCTTGCAGTTGGAAGGTCCCCTAACTGACTGTATTGTTTCATAGAGAGCCCCAGTAGTATTCTAAATGTTGGAAAATGAAGAGGGATTTGTTTATATGCAGATGGAATGGTTTTGGTCACACAAAGAAGAACAGCAAGCTGCTTAAGGAGCATTCTCAATGCACTGTGATGCACAGAAAGCATTTTCTTGCTTTCTTCTTTCAATTCTGTCTTGGGGCCTTGGACATCACTATTTCTAGACGGTATAGGTTTAACTGTAGATGAAGCAGTATTTCTTCTCCTGAAGATATTCCTAACATTGTTGGTTTAAAGTTGACTATTGATAATACTTTTATGGCTCTTAATTATAGGCTTGATAGGGACATTTTACAGCACAACTAAATTTCTTTTTTACTTTTTACATTATCTCTTTCAGAACATCGAAGAATATAAGGTTGAAGTAAGCTGATATCCTCCTGTAAATCCTTGTTATTAATATAAATTGTATATTTTTAGGTAAAATAGTAAATAAAAATTTTAAGTCTAGAAATATAAGTTTTTCAAAATATACTGTAAACTTCAAAGAAATCATTTAGTAATTAATTATTGGGAATCATTGAAAGAAAATAGGCATACCCTTGCAGAGTCAGCTAGCAATCCAATGTCCAGGCTATCTGCAACCCACCAGTCAGTTACCAATATTTTCTTGTCCTTTCTTGCAGTAAGACAAACTGGATCATCCTATAGAGCACAAGAACACATGTTGAGATACAATTCTGATAAATATCCAAAAGAACACTTTTGTGTCTGTGGATAATGAAGGTATAGATAATTTCTGTTAAAAGTTTACCAACATATAGCACAGTAGGCATTTTGATAATTGCTGGTCAGCAGATAAAATTGGAATTGAATAAGGAAAACTGTCAAGATTTCATTTGCAACAGAAACTTCAAACATACAATTAAGTGCCTACAACACCATGCGTGTTACATGAAGGTTCAATGACAAATACTGCCCCTTGTATGGCCCACCATTAAACCTAAAGAATGTGGTAGGATTAGCATTTTATAGAATTGAAGTCATTCTTGGAATCACAACTTAGATCAACCTTATGGTGCTCTCTTTACTTACTGGAGTGACAAGACCACTCGTGCACTTTTCAAAGAGTAATTCTCTACCACAACCAGTAGCAATAAGTGGGTTGTAACCTTAATGATAAAGTACACAGTGATTTCCCAAGCAGTCAAAAATGCATTTCGAAGCCACAAATCCATAAAAGAACTACAATATTCCCCACTCAGACGCTTGTAATGCAACTATACATTTTTACATTAATTTTGGAATTTCTATGCCAAAATTAGCAAGCAGAGATTTGTAGGTAAGAGTTAGAGGATAAATGATAAATAAAACACTTACATAGGTAAGGTGATGTACAATGACATGAGTACAACTTGCATCGTACCGTCCCACATTGAATCCTCCGCCATTTTCAAGTTCCATACAATACTGAACATAAGTCCATTATAAATGTTAGGAAGGAAATAGGGGCAATTTAAAAATTCTGGAAAGCAACCACCATAAACAAGAAACATACGAAAGCATAGCATGCTGGGAAACAGTCTTACCAGCAAAATAAAGATGTGCATATGAAGCATATGCTGGCAGTAATTAATTTTAGGAAACTTTAGAACTGAATTGATAAGTTTCTTTATCCACATGTAAGAATAGAGACAAAGCAAAAGGCTTTTTGCAAAAGACAATCATGAGTACTTGTAATCAGGAATCATCATAGTACAGTGCATTAAGGGTTTACTCAACAATTATATTTAGAAACTATATTATTAAAAAAGTGAATATAACAAAAGGAAGCAGGTACAGTTAACCGATATGGAAGGACCAAAAAGTACAAACACCAAATATCCGTATATTTGTTTTAGTGTAAACAGCAGGTAAGGTCATAAATGTGTGGCCTCTTATAAATATGACTGTCAGAAATCGGTGGCAACGAAGAAATGGGCAATGACCTCAGTTTGTTAGTCTTCTCAGTGCAGATAACTCCAAATAATGGGATAAAGGGACGTACAATTTCGTGAGCTGCAATAATAAGTGAGGTAATCTCCAGACTCTACTGCACATTCCCATCTCCTCAGGAATTTTCTGTAAATATATTATCAAAACTAAGTGGTTTTCAGATGTGTAACAATGCAACTTTTCCATTCAGGGTTATTTTATCCAGTTCTGCCAATATTTATTTCAGAAGAATCTAGAATACTGATCTATAAACTAATGAGGATACTCCTCTCAATTCTTCAACTAGAGATTTCCCACACTAACACACAAACAATTTCAAAAAGATGAAATCTCCATGCAGAGCATAGCATATTTATCTAGTTCATTGGATCACCTAGAGAAAACATGTAAAAAAGCTAGTCAGACTAAAACATAAAGGAAAAAGCAAGACAACAACTGATAAGACACATTTATTACCCTGGAGAAACCCTTAATGGGTTAAAACCTATGTTCCACGGTGTTTCGGGGACGGGGACAAGGGGCGCGTTTCCAGGACGTTTCCTAGGGGGGCCATTTTTAGGGGACGGTAGGGGACGGCGATATATATATATATATATATACCAATATATTATAGAGAGAGAGAGGGAAAGAGAGAGATATGTCAATAACTAATAACAACAATATCAATATGTAAATATG
This sequence comes from Sequoia sempervirens, assembly GCA_007258455.2. Classification (NCBI taxonomy): domain Eukaryota; kingdom Viridiplantae; phylum Streptophyta; class Pinopsida; order Cupressales; family Cupressaceae; genus Sequoia; species Sequoia sempervirens. The sequence continues at coordinate 24,648 of VDFB02130856.1, forward strand.
CACTAAAGATAAGCAAACAATCTATGCTATAGAAATCAGAAAGAATTCACAACTAAATTTGTAAGCATGTACAGTTGCACTATCTGAATAGCATCCTCATGATCGTCTATGTCATCTCTATCATAGTGCATATTTTAGTAACTACATTCAGCTCAATGAAAAAAACCAACGCAAGGAATATATGAGAGCTGCACAACTTCTAAAACAATTGTGAATAGCAATGTGAGTGGCTACAGAACTTTCCATGAAATCGCCCAGATCAGTAAGGCGCAATATTATATTTTCTTTTTCAATTCGTTTTAACTTCTTTTGGCATTTTAGGGTTTATATTAGGGTTGGATGTCATTGTGGGCCCCCATGTCCCTAAATAGCAAAAAGAATTTTTTTTAAAAAATGAGTTTTTAATGTATTTTTTAATGCTGAAAGTTCCTTGTTTGCAGGGGACAACTAGCCATCCCCAATATGATAAGGGACGTAGCCGTACCAAGGACAGGGAGACGTCCTCAAACGGGCGGTGACGTTTCCTGTTATTTCCTACTCTCTGGCCTATTTCGGGGACAGCAAGGGGATGTCCCCTTTGCATCCCCCCGTCTTGGGGACGGCTAGGGGCAGGGACAGTGCATTTTCGGAAAGGGGACGCGTCCCCGTGTAACACAGGTTAAAACTTTGACAAGAGTGAGCTACTCCAACTCCTTAAACCAATATTTTCAATCACTTACATTCAAATGAATGTCACTGGGACAAAAAAGGAGTTCATAGCACACATCAAATGAGCTCCACATCCATATCATGCCTGTAACTCCATGAAAACACTGGTCTTCAGCCTACTGCTCAAAAAGTCTGAACTCTAAAAGAAGAATCTCACTAGTACCAAGCCTTGCACATTGTCTTTCCCACTTGCTTTATATATTTGCATGCTTCAAATGGGCAGATTCCAACAAAAAGTTGAGTGCAAGTGGAAAAGAAAACATTTGTAGCCACCACCTTGCCCTCACAATACAAGTTAACAAGACCACCACTTCCTGTAGACTGGCAGTTACAAAATCACCTCCTTCACAAACCAGCAGTTATGAAACCACTGGGGCAATCACAACCCCCTCCACTACCCTTCCCCCACCACAACAAATGGTTTTGACACCAACTATAAGATACTGTGTAGTTTCATCTGCTCCCCTATTTTCAACTTCCATGAGATTATCCTAGCTCGCCCCAAGGTCACCTTAACCACTAAGAATTGAATTTTGGCTTGGATACCATCATGGCAAGCTGTGTTAGTGGATCCATCGGCTAAAATACCAAATCCGGGTCCGGTTCGTACTGGATGCAAGATCCGATTTGGGTGTGGTAAGGATTTGATGTTATACTTATATTATAATATTTATATAGTATATTATTATATATCTATATACTATATTATATATTTATATAATATGACATGTTATATATTTATATATTATATTATTTATATATTACTATATAAATAGTTATTAAATTAATAATTTTATTATTATTATATTATATATTTACATGGTTTTTGTGACGATGAACCCAGACCCAAAAAAATTTAGCCAAATCCATGAACCCGAACCAAGATTCATACCAAAACCGGCAACTTGAATTGGCAAGTAATTATGACTTTTCGACAACTTTTGACTGAAAATGACAACTTTTATTGCTCAATGCAATTGTCTCAATCCAATTTACAAATTGAATACATAGAGCAATAACCTGTTCTCAAAATGGATTTAACACTTCCAAATTTTAAGACTTTTAAAAAGCCTAATTTGAAAGGGAAAATATTTTAAATATAGATCAAGCAACAACACATGAGGGCAAAGTGAGAAAGCCAAAGATATGTTGGCATCTAAAAGCAAAATGATGAAAGAAATTATAGATGAGGTTGGACTTGAGAGTTTTATAGATGTCCTTTAAGACATGGGAGTTAAAAGTCCCACTCGAATGGATGATGTGAATAACAAGGGAATTCACAAAACATCAAATGCAGCTCCAAAATAACAGAGGAAAATAATCATAGATGCAAAAGGCGAAGGGGAATTGAATTCAATAAGCTTGACTGAATCATGCTTTGGTTCCAAACAAAAATTGATAGAACTAAAGATGTTGTAAAAAGAAAATCGACAAGACAAACCCAAGGCACACTCCATTTTCGTACAAGTTACATAGAATATATGCATGGAGTTGCTCTTAACCAATTCTGGTGCATCTTTCAGGCTGAATGAAGAGATTAATGCAATGGAAGGCAGCATCAACATCAAACATACAAAGATTTGGAATCTACTTAAGAAAAATTATCTACAACTTTCTACTAATGACAAGTTATTTTGCAGTCTAACAAAAAAAAAAAAAAGTTGGTTGACCTTTTACCAAAATTAATGTGAACACCCCTAATGCCCTCTCTCTTCCAAATACATTTCAACTTGGTTCTAACGATGAGGAAGAATTGTATGGACACCAAGACAACAGTGTTCAACCAGGCAAGTCATCTAAGGAAGAGTAATAGCGTTCTCCTTAATTTAGGGCCTCACATTTTGTCTTTTGGCCATAGAACTAGCAGCCTCCTCCATTCAAGACATTGAATGTACATGATTAAATTCATAGAAGTAAACTTTGGTGTTTTCAGTAGCCCTTCTAGACTACCACCGATTGAATAGATGCAAAACTGCAATATGATACTCTAACACACAATACAATATTTTGTTTCTAAATTCCACAAGCCTCCGAAGATAAAAATATCGATTTGAATAATTATGTGAACTTCTTTTTTATTGAAACCTGAAGCTAAGTTGTTGAATCAAGTACAAGGACAGGTATGTGGGTACAATATGTTGGTATGACAAAAAAATTGGGGCTTGTGTAATGTCCCCTCCTAGCCTATGAGCAATGCTTATGACCTTTAGCCTATTCCACAGTTCCTGTAGGCTAAACGATTGTGGTAAGGAAACTCAATTCCAATTCTTTATGTTGGGTTTTCACTTTTCGACGTTTCAAAGGACTTTCTATTTTTAGTAGGGAACCAATCCAGTGCTTACTGTCTACACTAAGCCCATTGGCATATCTATTATCATTCCAGCTTGAGTCTTTGGTGTTTTTTACTATTTTTAGTGCTTACTAAAAATAGTAAGTCTATTTTGGGAAGTTGGACCCGGTCAAGCTACTTCCGACAGTGTTATCTCAGCTAAGGCATTGGGTTGCTAAGGTTTGATAAATTTAATATTGTATTTCCTCTCTCGAAAGTGAATTAAATAAAGTTATTTTATAACTTTAAGTTAAGGGCTTGAGGGGACATGAGTTATACCTTGGCACCTAAGGGAATGACTTCAAGTTGTTTTAAAGCAACAGAATTACATTAGAATGTTGGATAAGAGGGGGACACCTAGGGGGTGAGAATAAAGTTTGAAATGTAATTTTAAATGAAAGCCATAGCAAAAAGGGACGTAGTATTTTGGAGGAAGTTTTATCCAAACCTAATTTCACCCTAATTTCTTATTGAGGCTTTATAAGCTCATTTTGAAGCCTCATTTTTTGATATTGATTTTGGTTGCATAAGAGATGCTGCTGGATTTCTTCCAGAGGTCTGAGAAAAAGTGTTGACGACGAAAACCCTTGGCATTGAGAGCCGGTTTTAGTAGTGCAAGACCTTCCCTAGCCAGTGGAGGCGTGGTTCCATCTAGGGATCACATTTTGAACTTCATTGTTGCAGATTCAGACATTCAAAATGAGGATTTTTGAGTATTTTTATGTGGGTCAGTTGTATTTTGGCTTGTGGAAGCATTGCTTCGTTTTGATGTGGTTTGGAGTGGGTTTGGTGATGATTTTCAAATATTTCTGGGCTTTTTTTGACAGGGACTGAACCTGGTTTTTGACTCATAACTCATTATCAGTTTATTAGTGCAACGCGGGTATTGGTGATTCAGATTCCTCTTGTCAAGGCGCCCAAGTTTGAGTTTTCATTTGTATTTATCAAGCGAAATCTGAATTTTTAAGGCAAATCCCTTCTTCTTGAGACGCCACATTTGGGGTGATTTCTGAAAAGATAATTGATATTCATAATTGTGTGATTACAACAGGAGACGAAAGCTCTTTAGAAAGAAATTTACAAAACGATGTTTCTAAAAAGAAACAATCGTTAACTGAAGCAAACTAAAACAAAAATCAGAAAGATGCTAAATCAACTAAAGCGTTAAAGTTACTAAAAACTAAACTAGGGGTTGGGATTTTTGTAAAGATGGAGAGTAGGAGAAGCCGGAAGGCAGGAAGGCTGCTTCAGAAGGCACGGCAAAAGGGGAAGGAAGAAGGCGCTAGGGTGACGAACCGCAGGAAGATGGAGCCGAGGGAGGTGCGAAGGCCCACATACCACAGTGGGTTTTCGTCATGGAGAGTGGATAGACAAATGCTTATCAGCCTCCGTCACAGGAAAGGATTGATAAGAAAGGTAACCAAGCTGGGCGACAACATGATACCCCTGAAACACTTATAGAAAACTGAACCCCATACACAGGGCAGTATCCGCCTCTTGAGAAAAGGGGAAATCAAGTATGGAACACCAGGGTAGGGATCAAATGGAGAAACAAAACTCACAGCCATCAGATAGCAAAAAGTAAAAGATTTGGCTCGGAAACACCAAAAGAAACACCAAGGAAAGCATTGATAGTTAGCAATAAATGAGATGAAGAACCCCCAATGGAGATCAATGTGACTGATGAAATCAAAGAAGACGCGACCCTCCTAAATGAATTTCCTGTATTTGCCACTTCATCGGGGGCTCACCAAGTCACGTAGAGATCAAAAATTGGATAACAGCAAACTAGAATACGGAAGTATTAATAAGATTTATGCCGAAGGGGTTTTTTGTGGTGGTGTTTGTAGATGAGCAAACAAAACAACGAATAACGGAAGGAGATCCGTGGTACATGAAGGGCATGCCACTATATAGGCAACCATGGTGTATGAATTTTGACCCGACAAAAAAACAGTCGTATGATACTCCGGTATGGGTTCATTTGTACAATTTACCAATAGAATATTGGGCAGGAGACTGTCTAGAAAAGATTGGTAGGTCTTTGGGAATTTTACTGGAAGTGGACTCAAGCATTTTGGAAAGCGATATGTATAAGTTTTCCAGGCTCCGTATTGCTGCAATTGAACCCTTACCACATAAAATCTATCTCATGGTTAATGGGGAACGATGGCTACAAGATGTTGAGATTGAAGAACCACGCTTATTTTGTATAGATTGCGGGGATAGGAGCCACAATGCTGAAACTTGCACAAAGAAAGTGAAGGTTTGGAATGAGTAGCCATCTGGAACTACCCCATCCCAAACCATCACAACCAAGCCAGACCCTATCAAACAAAATACACAACCAACTGAAGCTATTGACTCAAAAGAAAGAGTTCAGAAGAAAGGCACCCAATCCCCCACCGATTCTCACAGAAGCAATGAGGGAATGGCTCTGCATACCCAATTACCCTCCCCAGGGAAAGAAAATCCACCTTTCATGAGTGCAATGGTAGATGCAGAGAGTGAAAATAATGACCTTGATTCAAATGCTTGCGATGAGGATGCTTTGGACATCATAGATGAGAGATGTATTTCCCAATCGACAATCAATTATCTGGGTCTGGGCAAAATCGGCAACACGGGAAACCCTAGAGGGAGGAAATCCCTAAAACAACTTAGGGAAGAAGAAGCGGCAGCCAAGAAATATACTAGCATCACCAAATTTATGAGTACCAAGGTAGGAGCAGTCTCCCTTGGGAAGCAATGAGGGTTATGACATGGAATGTCAGGGGCCTAATGGCCCCTGACAAACGACGCCTGGTTAGGCGTCAATCGCAAACAAGTGTAAGTAGTATTATTTTATTGCAAGAAACAAAGCTAGCAGACGAAGAATGTGCAAAATTCCTTAAATATTGTCAGTACTAGGATGGATCTTTTCAAAATTCGGTTGGTACAACAGGTGGCTTAGGAATTTTATGGAAGGTGGCGAAAGTCTCTGTGGAGGTCTTGTCTGCCTCTATGAATTGGATGGCGGCAAAGGCATTTGATTTGAACCTGAATAAACAGTTTTTTATTATAAATGTGTATGGCCCGACAAAAATAGTTGATAAAGCTGCACTATGGTGCTCTGTGTCAGAATTCATACTTTCCCATCCAAAAACTGCACTGATCATAGGAGGATATTTTAATGCCTTACTTGATTTATCCGAGAAGAGTGGTGGCATTAGGAAGGTGCTGCAATCCATTCTTGATTTCAGAGAATTTGTTGGGGATTGTGGGCTGGTGGATTGCCCAACGGACAACAAAATTTTTACATGGACAAATCGTCGCAAGAACTTCACAGCTATTTCAGAAACACTGGACCGGTTCTTGTTATCACCCTGTTGGTCTGAAACAGGGGAAAAGTTGGCCGCCAATATATTGCCTATCTCAATTTCAGACCACTTTCCTGTTGAACTGTCAATAACATACGAGCAGGGAACAGAGAAAGAAAATTTCAAATTCCAAAAACATGTGGTGGCAGGATCCGAATATTCTCCTGCTTCTGGAGCAATGGTGGAAGGAATTGAAGGTAGGTGGCTCGATTAGCTTTATATTGGTAAAGAAACTAAAACTCATCAAAATAAAATTGAAAGAATGGAACAAGACTCAGTTCCAGAACATTTTTTTGGATAAGGCACAATTGGAGATGGAACTGGATGCCCTTAGTGAGCTGATAATAAAGAAAGGCATGACAAATGAAGAATATACAAAAGAAAAGCACTTGAAGGAAAGACTAGGGGAGCTGCTAAAAAGGGAAGAGATTTACTGGAGAGACAAATCGCGGGAAGTCTGGCTAAGCGAGGGGGATTCCAATTCCAAATTCTTTCATGCATCTATTTTGGCCAAGAGGGCGACAAACAAGATATAAGAAATCCATGATTGTGGGGGCCGGGTTGTAAGTGGTGGGGAGGCGGTTGGCTTGGCAGCGTGTGAGTTCTTCCTGGATCCTGTTAGGCCTTTAATCAGTGAAGAAGATAACAACAGATTGTGCGCACAAATATCAATGGAAGAAGTGCATAAGGCGCTATTTCAAATGCACCCTGACAAGGAACTAGGGCCAGATGGCTTCCCTGCAAGCTTCTTCCAGAAGTGTTGGAGTTTTATGAGTAACGAGATATGGAAGTTTGTTGAAGAATTTCACAAAACTGGTCGCTTTGTTAAGGATATCAATAATTTGATAATAGCTTTGATCCCAAAGAAGCAAAAATGCACATCATTTGATGAATTTAGACCTATCTCACTATGCAATACATTGTATAAGATCGCGGCTAAGGTGCTAGCTAATAGGTCAAAACCTACTCTGGAGAAGATCATTTCAGCAGAACAAAATGGCTTTGTGCCTAGCAGAGAAATTTCAGACAGTATACTTATCATCTGGGAGGTAGTACATACACTTTGTTCTATCAAAAAGGCGGGGATGATTATGAAACTAGATGTTAGCAAAGCCTATGACAAAGTGAGTTGGCCATTCCTGATGGGAGTCATGAAAAAATTAGGTTTCTACAATCAGTGGTGCAGACTAATCTTTCAATGCATCTCCATGGTGAGATTTTCTATAGCAATTAATGGATCACTTCAAGGTTTCTTCAAAGCAACAAATGGGCTCAGGCAAGGTGATCCGCTTTCACCATTCCTCTTCGTCATCCTGGCAGAATTCTTTAGCTGTGCTATAAAAAATTGTAGAATGCAGGGGCATTGGCGTGACATAAGCATTGCTCCTAATACTGAACCAATCACCCACGTTCAATTTGCAGATGACATATCCCTCCTAGGGGAAGCAAGCATAAAAGAAGCCAAAAGTATAAGTAAGGTGATAGCGGACTACGAAAAATAATTCAGGGCAAATAATGAACAGGGATAAGTCATGCGTCATATTCTTCAATACAAGAGGCCAATTGCAGCAAGCGATCATCTCAATTTTGAAAATTTGTGTTGGGAAATTACCATCCAAGTTCCTTGGTGTACAAATTTTCAAAGGCTCGTGTAAAGCCAATCATTGGAGCGAGGTAGTGGAAAGATGTCGAAACAAGGCGATGGCATGGAGAAATAACTGGCTCACTTTGGCAAGAAGGATCACCATGACCAAAATGGTTCTGGCGGAAGTCCCTATATTCACAATGTCTTGCTTGGAAGCACCAGTCAAAATAGAAAAATCACTGGAAAGAATTCATGAAAAAGTTTCTGTGGGAAGGTTCAAAAGAGGAAAAAAAAGTTCCTCTAATCGGTTGGGAGCTAGTCTGCATGCCAAAGGATGAGGGCGGAGCTGGGTTGCAAAAAATGCAGCTGCAAAATAATGCACTTGGTGCAAAACTGATATGGAAGATGTACAAAAGGCCTGACAAACCCTGGTGCAAGATTTTACAAAACAAATACCTAGACAATGAAGACCCGTCTCGAATTCTAACGGTCAAAAATCTTGATGGCGAATCAACTACATGGAAATTAATATCAAGTTGCAGGCACATAATAACAATACACCTGTCTTGGCGGGTTGGAGATGGGAAAAAAGCTTCATTTTGGATGGACTCTTGGAATGGCCACCAATGCTTGGCGAAAATGTTTGATCTTGATCAATATCTAGACTATCTTCACTCCACTTTTGGCACAAAGGTGGCGGATTATGTTATACAGACAACAGCTCAAATTACGGTATGTACTCTTGGATCAAATTTTCATCCCCACAAATCCCTAAAATATTGACTGATGAAATAAGCAAGGAGCTCGGTAACCGCCCAATAAGACTCTTTGACCGGGAAGATTCGATTTTCTGGTGTGGGGCGTCTTCTGGGAAGTATTCCGCCAAACTAGGCTACCAAATCCAGCTAAAGCAAAGTAAAGACAAATCCTGGATGCCCAGACTCTGCTGGAAAAAAGAGATCCTGCCGAAGGCCGAGGCCTTCCTATGGACGGCTCTCCACAAACGATGTCTAACTAGTGAGCGACTGAAGAGACTAGGCATTCTTGGCCCATCACGGTGCATCTTGTGCAAACAAGCAGGAGAAGACTTAGACCATCTGCTCCTATCATGCCCGTACGCTGCATTCTATTGGGATAAACTGCAGTTAGAATTAAATTTTATTGGACCAAGACATTATAAACTTTGGGATTTTCTGGCAAGCTGGCCAGTCATGTGCAAGTTCGGGTACTGGAAGGGAATCTGGTGTCTTGCACCCTCATTGATAGTTTGGCATATCTGGAAAGAAAGAAACAAACGGATTTTTAAAGGTACAGCTTTGTCACGGGAATGCCTCGTCGAGAAAATTCAATTGGCAATCACAGAGACTGCAAATCACAGGATAAACGTGGGAACCAAGTCAAAATTCTCAAGGTGGGATGAGGAAATCATGAAGAAATGGAATGGGCTCAGGATACCTGCTCTCTACCGGCCACATAAACCAAAAGTGAATAGGAAAGAGATTTTTTGGACTCACCTGGTTCGGCTAAAATGGAAAATGAACTTCGATGGGGCGGCAAAAGGCAACTCAGGCAATGCAGGGGCAGGATGCATAATTCGAAATCCCCAAGGTGAATGTGTGTGGGTTGCTTCAAAAAATCTTGGGATATGCACAAACAACATGGCTGAAATGGAAGCACTATGGCTTGGTCTGCAAATTTGCATTGAGAAGGGTATTAAAGAGGTCGAGATCGAAGGAGATTCGCTACTCTGCATAAACGCAATCATTTTTGGGAAATCACAAAACTGGAAAATGCATGACTGGATCGGTCTAGTAAAGGAATCTTTAGGTAGGTTAACAGAGTATACATTATCGCACATGTATAGAGAGGCAAATCGAGCAGCTGACCTTCTGGCAAATTCGGGTGTAAGGCAAGCCGAAAAAGTAGTTGTGGGTTCAACATCTATACCCTGGCCAGGTCTGCAAGAAATTATTTTATATGACTCTCTGGGTTGCCATGCCTCATCTGATGTCCACACTCGTGCCCAAGAAGCCCTCGGAATGTGAGTTTTAGCGGAGCGTACTGGTGGCTTAGATATCGGGTGATTCGGGCCACTCAGCGACCACTGGGTATTTGCAATCCATGGTTTTTTAAGTAAACCTTCCATGCTTACATAACGATGGTATCCCGCCCACTTTCTTCTACAAGCGGATGTCTCGTGGTGTGGGGTGCGACACAAACATGGTGTTTCAATTCGGGGTTCTCTGCCAGTGTGCTAAGGAAGCTCTCCCTACCCAGTGTTGGCGTCTGTTCTTAGTCCAAAACCAGGAAATACTAAATGCTATTGTTGATCTGCTCTCCTCCCTTCTGAGTGCAAACCAACATTGGTGAGACGGGAAGCTGCTCGAAGTCTTGATTAGCGTTTTGGTGGACATCACTGAGTCCAGGGAAGTGGTGGTGGCACAGTTAGACAGGCTTGTGGTGCCAATCTATATTCATGTTGTCGCCAACGCTACTATGGAGCTAAGGACGGAAGGATGGGTCAATCTATACTTTGATCCTGCTATTATGAGCGACGATGAAGGTAATAGCAATGATACAGGTATTATCAAGCATGAGGATCTTCTCAACTTCATGTCCAACGCATGGGAGGTCTTCCGAATGGGAGTCAGGAATGGGGATCTAGCGGCATTTGCAAGATACATGGATTCCGACCTCTGCTGGTTAGGGATGGGCAGCCTCAACAAGCTCGTTAGGATGGGGAATCGTATGGCAACAATTTATCAGCTTATGAATGTCTAGAAATGTCTAGTTTGGAGTCAACTTTCTGGTTTGTTTTTGGCATTCTTCTACCTAAAGTCGCTACTGTATTTGGGAGCTACCCCCTTATTTGGTAGCACTCATCAATAAAAAAAAAAAAAACTAAAGTTACTAAAAACTAACTAAAGCTAAGATGACCATTAATATTACATTTAATATTTTAATAATTTCCAGGTTTGAACCTGCTGTTGTATAGGTCAAATCTGGGTGATTATTGTGGTCTAAAAACTAATCTGGGATAGGCGTTGAAACAAGTAGAATTTGCTATTCATACTCGGTCCCAACTCGTTGGTGGTTGAAGCTCCAGTACTGCTGTTTGCTAATGCTTTCCAGGTATAAAAATAAGTTATTCTCTAAAGTTGTTTCAGTTGTTAAAGTCCGATAACTTCTGATATAATTTTCTGCTACTTAAATCTGGGCAATAGCATTACTGAAAGTGTTCTTTTTCAAGCAAGTTCTTGTGTTATTTTATGCATTTATGTTATCTATCGATTGGCATGATTATACCATGAATGGCACATGAAATATCAAGCAAAAACATTCTCAAAAACTTTCAAACAGCAAACAGAAAACTTAGAGGAAAACTAGGGGTCAGTCATTACAGTTTGGATACGTTTGAGTACATCTATACAAAAAACATATAAAAATCATAGATATATACATATTTGCAGCCTAAAAATAAAAAAATAAAAAAATAAATTAAATTTAGAATACCACATATCATGTATATGTTAAACAAAACTTAGAACTACCATAAATACTACAAATTTGAAATACAATATACTAATATAATCTGATATCAATTTGTCAAAATTTTAATGTTACGATAGATATATTGAATTCATTGTTCATTGGTTCAACATTAAAAATAAAATGACAATTAGTAATCGGCATCATACATCAACATCATCATTGACATTAGATGATATAGATAAATTAGTAGAACCACATGCAACCCCATTATCAATTGCACTAGAAGCACGTTGAGTATCTGACTCCACAAAAAGTGAAGATTGTGTGGCAGCTGAAAAATCCAAATCAGTTCACTCTGGATCTACACCCCACAACTTCATGCCTCCTTCCTTGTACTCATTCTTTCTATGAGTAAGAAGGTGCAAGATGGAATGCACATAAATAGCTGTTCCGCCTTACTTGCTGCCAATCGATTGTGTTTCACTAAGTGGATAAAGGAGTATGTACTCCAATTTCGCTCAAATGAAGAGGTACTTTGCAACCTATTGAAACAAAGTGAGAGGGTTACAATTATAAATTTGTAAATTAAACATTAAATTTGAAGTTAATAATTTTAATATTTTTAAAATAGTAAACAATATAAATTTAGAGAGTGCAATAAAAATTAAGAAAAAATTACTTGTGATAAACCTTTGATTGCAAGAGTTTGGAGGTGTGGTGATGTATGGCCATTGAGGTACCACTAAGCATGAGCATCATTCATATACTTGTCATGAAAAGCAAAAAGAATTTGACCATCTAAGGCTACAAAATCAGCAAACTCACTTGTAACTAAATCCTCCATTTCACGATCGAAGAAGAGTTTAGTAAGTGCTTTCCTACACCCATCACTAACTGTATGGTGAAGCACTTGATGGCATAGCAAGAATTTCATCACTATAAAATTTGGGTGCCAATGGAAATGCAAGATGTAGTGGGGTGGTCGTTTTGTTCCACCACTCAACACAAATTATTTGCACCTCTTTGAAGAAATTTTCTTCAGGATCTTACTTTTTTCATTGATGATGACTTTTATTTTCTTAATCATTGAGGCATCGTCTACCTCTCCCAAACATGGCTTATCCATGCCAATAAAACAGATCATACTCATGATGGGCTCAATGAAACTAAGAAGATATTCCACTCATCCCCACCAAGTGCCATCTAGGATCATATGCTTTACACTTGTTTCCCTTTCACTATTATATTGCCTCCACAAGGACCAACTTTGACTGATAACCATGCTAGAAAGTGACTCCTGCACTTTCACAAGTCACCTCAAGACAATTGTGTTG
>VDFB02130857.1:0-47981 GCA_007258455.2 Sequoia sempervirens
TGGAAATGATAGAAACTGCAACCAAGAAGATAAATGAAGCAGTTGTCTGAAGTTAGAGTTTCACATGAAGGATGTGATAAGGGCATTCCTAGAAATTTAGTAAAAAGGTTTTTTCTCTCAAAAGGAGGGGCTACTTGGATAAGGATGCTTCCTTTGCAAGATATGGATTTTGTTAAAACAGCTTATAGAAATCAAGGAACAATGAGAATGGTAAGAGGAAATACATCATCTGGGGTTCATCCCAAATACTTTTGTGATGTTTTTGTTCACATATCTCAAGTACCAGCTTTCTTAAAGACCAATGCTAGCAATAAAGGACTCTATTGGAGGAGGAGTTTCAATTTCAGATGTTATGCTACAGCTGAAGGTGCATAGAGACCTTTCCTCTAGCTATGGCCCATGTGGCAGCCCCTTGCATGTGTTGCTTCTTCTCAAGTATGCAATATTGGAAGTGTTGATGGAATTTGATGATGGCGCATGAACATCCAGATTATGCTTCAAACATTGCAACCATTATGATGGTTACCAAAATAAGAATGAAAATATGTTCTACTTACTACAAAGGATTGCCTGAATTTGTTAATCTTAAGCAATTTTGTGGCATGGAAATGGATGGGAAGGTGATAACAAAGATACTTTCCAGCCTTACCTGTTAATTCTCATTTTCCAAGGCAGAAGGTTGCTCTGAGAAGAGTGAATGCTTTTGCTATTATGAATGCTGCATTTAAATTTGAAGTCGATCCCCAGACAGATAAAATTTTAAGCTCTCCAATCATTGTTTATGAAGGCATCAAGCTATTCCTACAACATGCACGGCAAGTAGAAAAAAAACTTACAGGAAAATCCCATCAAGATCCTAAGGATTTGGAAGAATGATTAATTCTTTTGCAGAGCCCGATCCTTCTTTTGGTTGTTCAAAATATCGCAATTATGGTGCAGCAGCAAGAGAGGTTGAGGCTGACCACCTTTTAGGAGCAACCACAATACGTAAGACAGATATCATTTCTGACCTTGGGAGAAGCCTTAATTCTGCTGTGGATCTTGAACAGATTGACAATGATTTTGTGTAAGGAGTTTTGTTCTTCATCACAGAGGAATGTGTTGTTGTCAAGAATGGAGAACTGTATTGGTCCTAGATGTCATTATCGACACATGGGAGAAGTGCTTGAGGAACCATGTGCTGACGTAGTATATTGTAGAGTGGAGGGTTCTAACTTGTGAGGATGGTACTTGGGAGTTGGCAACATTTTAGATTGCCTAGCCTTGTTTTGCTTGAGGGCAAGCAAATTCAGGGAGGGAGGACTTATAATGTCCCTTTTTGACATTAATGGGACATGGGGTCCACTTGTCCAATCCATAGCATTGAGGGGCTGACAGCATAGGAATAGCAGATAGATAGGTTGTAGTTACGTTAGTTAGGAGTAAGCTAACTAATGGAATAAGGTGGTTGAATTGGAGTGGGCATTCCTTGCTAGAATTGCTAGTTATCTGGGTCAGATTTAGTTATCTCAGACTTATCAGTTAACTGGATTGCCAATGATTAAGGAATGAATCAGATTTAGTTATCTCAGACTCATTAGTCAACTGATTGTGATTGCCTATGATTGAGGAATGGAGAAAACAGGAAAGCATGGAATATAAGAAGTGTTGGGGGAAAAGCTAAGTTGCGAATGAATGCAGATGCATTAGATGCAGTGCATTAATACGGTACACGATCTGGCTTAAAATTTTTTACTGAGTGTGTGAATGCGTTTAGATGCGATAAGTACATAAAACATATAAAAATCATAGATATAGACATATTTGCAATTATAAAATAAAAAATTACAATTAATAAACATTTAATATGTAATTACTAATTAATATAATTTATATTTATATTTATAATTATAATTTTAAACTATTGATTATTATTTACTAAAATAACTAATAAGAATTCTGAATTTTAAAATTAAATATACAAAATAATAATTAGATTTATATTTATTATTTTAAGATTTAAACTTTAAACTTTAAAATTGAATTAAATTAAAATACTAAAATAAATTTAATTATTTATAGGTATATAATACAATTATAAATGTAAAATGTTTAAATTTTTAATAATAAATAATAAATATTTGTTGAAACTTAACACTAAATAAATAAAATAAAACAATACAATATATATTTTATAAAAAGAATATTATTAAATATAATATTATTTATTAATATTATCATATAAATTATAAAACAATATTAAAATTAACAAGTCTAAATTATTATAAAGTTATATGACCAGGAAGAAAATGGTGGACAAAAAATTTCAACAGTCGGCCTGTTTCAAGTGCGCGACCCTGGGCGGATGAAAATCTTCAGTCAACATCCATTTCAAGCGCGCGACCCTGTCAATGGCGGATGAAACCCTGTAAAATGCGTCTGAAATTCGTCTGCTTCTCCTTGTGCGACCCTCACAAATGCATTGTCTGTTTCTCTCACCCGCGCGTGCCCTTTCTCCTCCTCAAAGTCATGAAATCACCAAGCAGAAAACAACGGCGAGTGGCGAAAATAATGAAACGAAGTTAGGTTATTTACTTTTAACATTCCGAAATCGCATGAAGTTTGCAGAAACTGCGCCTGAATCAACTGAAAACGCCACATCACGAACAAAAATGGCGGGATTCGGAAAAAAAAGTGTAAAATTGCAGATGCGTTTTTTTTCGAAAAAATCAGAACGCTGGCCGACTCCACAGGGTTTCTATGGCGTATCAGTTTTAGTGCGTACGCGTGCAGAATCGGCGTGAGGGTAAAGGGCCGGTCCGGTAACATAGGGAAAAGGAGCAAATCCTCGGATGAAAAACAAAAGCAATTTTATTCTCAGTAGTGTGTGTACAGCAGCTTGTGGTGTTTGAAAGATGAAAGCCTGCAAGCATGGCAATTAGACTATCTTGGGGATGGAAATGCTCAAGGAGTAGATTGCGTTGCAGAATGTCATCATGGTAGTCATAGGTGTTATCTGATTTGCATGTAGGGTGTGCCTGGTAATTTGTATCAGACTGGTAAATTTTAATTTGCGTGTGTCTTGTTTGAAGAAAATATAAAAATGCAGTTTTTTTTATTGCTGGAGTGTTTTGGGTTTATCATTTGTGCATTTAGTTGAGGTTCTTACATTTATCTTGATTGAATGGCTGGTATGGATTTATAATGATACTGAAGTCCATTCTCTTCTTTTTGTTTGTAAGAGAAGGTTTACTCTTAATGCAGTTTGCAGCTGTATTGCCTTTCCTCCACTAGCTTTCTATCTTTCATCTAGATTAACAAATTCGTGCTTTGAACTAATTGAGATGGGCAAGATATTTCCAGATGGCCATATTGCCTGCTTTGAAAGGTAGATTCTATTATTTCAGTTGGTGCTCCAAGTCTAGTCAAGCAACTTACGGGTAATGCTGCATTGAGAGGAGGTTGAGATCTGTTGTGATACCTAAGGAAAGATGAATTAGTTAGCTTAGAAGATACTTCCATAAGCACATGCTTAAATAAGCCTGAGTAGCTAACAATAAACTATTTCATTCTTAAATGAGTCTTGTTGTGACCTTTTCACACATCGACCCATTGCAAATGGGGACCCCCTTGTTTTTTCTTTTTGGGGTTTTGCCTTGGCGTCGCAACTGCTGATCACCATTTTTCTTTTACAATGAGGAGTTAGAGTTTTCAGGTGGTCATCCGAGTCAAGTAGAGAATTCAAGCCCAGAACAGTGCCTAGACGTCGTCAAAGTGCTCAGAAGGTCCGAAGGACGAAGAATGCCATTGCTTTGAGTCAATTCTGACACTTCCTATTTTTTAGGGATTATGCTTTTTGCTTTTTCTATTTTTGGCACTTTGGGACCAATCCAAGAAGTAGCTTTTTGGCTTGCTTTTTGCTTTTTGCTTTTTTTAGCTTTTTTTGAAAGTTGACCTAGGATTGGGTCCCATAGGTCATGGTGTTAATGTTTTTATTGTTTTTAGCTTCAGAATAAAAAAATTGTGCCTCCAAGCATAAAAAGCAAGAAAAATCTCCAAGCAAGGGTTTTGTTTAGATGATCTAGATGAAAGCAAGAAATGCATCCAAAGGCTAGGCAAAGTAAACATGGTGCAAGCATCATCAAGTTCGCCCAAAGGAATAAGCACATGGTCCAGCACATAGTCCAACACATGGTTCGACACATTGTCCAGCCAAAGACAAAGTCCGCCCAAAGGAGAATGCACATGGCAAGCCAAAGGCAAAGTCCACCCAAGCTTGGCATGAGGAGTTCCAAGTTTGCCTGGAGGAAGATCGGACATGTCCAACTTGAAGCAAAGTCCGCCCAAGAGGAGATGGCAGAGATCAAGGCAAGTTCGCCTAGCTCAAGGTGAAGATGGCAAGACATTGGCAAAGTCCGCCCAAGCTAAAAGAATGGATGGCAAGACAAAGGTGAAGTCGCCCAAGGGAAAAATGTCCAAGTATTGATGAAGTCCGCCCAAGATAGAAGTTGGCCAAGTCCGCCCAAGGTAGAAGTTGGCCAAGTTCGCCCAACACATGAAATGGCACAAGAAGCTCAAAGTCCGCCCTAGCATAAGGAACTCCAAGTCCGCCATGCTTTGGCATGAAATTCTCCAACTCCGCCTTAGCAAATGAGCAAAGTGGCACAACAACTATGAAGTCCGCCAAGGAAAACTCGGAAAATTGGCTAAGTGTTGATACCTTGTGGAGAAAAACTTAGAAAATTGGCTAAGTGTTGATACCTTGGGGAGAAAAACTCAGAAAATTGGCTAAGTGTTGATACCTTGGAGAATAAAATTTCAAAATTCCCTAAGCAATGAGCAACCCCGCCCGACATGGCCAACCAATCACGAAGTTTTCCAAGGCTAAATTGAAGATGTCCAAGACACAACCAAGAAGGAAGATGTCTTGCCAAGTCCAAAGTCCGCCCAAGAATGGCCTGCTAATCATGAAGCTTGCCCAACTAGCAAGGAAAGTGGCTTGCCAATGATGAAATCCTCCTAGGTCAAAAATAACAGTGCCCAAGACACAATGAACTCCGCCATGAAATGGCATGGAAAATGTGAAGTCCGCTATGCTATAAATTCAAAACGTCCAAACAATAATGAGCTCCACCTTGACACTTGGGAAAATGTCCAAGATCATTCAAAGTCCGCCCATGATAAAAGTAAATTGTCTAACTAGCAGCGAAGTCCGCCTAAGGAAGAGAAAAAGAATTGGCTTGCCAATGAGGAAGTCCACTCAAGCATAATAGAAAAAATGGCATTTCATGTGCCAAAGTTCGCCAAGGTTAGAAGCAAACATGGTAAAATTTGCCAAGAGGAAACAAAAAAAAATGGCTAAGTGTGGAATTTTCCTACAACAAAAGAATAAAATTTTGACTAAGTGTTGGAAAGAAAATAGGAAGAATGAAGAGGAATAAAGAAGAAAAGTAAAGAGGAAATGAATAAAATCCTTGTCCAAGGATGGAGTCTGCCCTACTTAGCACAAGCCAAATTCAGAATTGAAGGCAAATCCACAGGCAAAGTTCATTCGAGCATAGAGATGGCCAAAATCTTGGCTAAGTGTTGAATAGGCCACATGAAGGTGTTACAAAATGAAATTGAATAGCCAAAGTTTGGCTAAGTATGGGAAATACTTCACATAGAAAGTTCCAATTTCCTCCATTATGGCGAAAGCACAGGGGAGTTCTCCAAATTCAAGGCACTTGAAGGGATTTCAAAGCAACCAGGAAAGAAAAGTTTAATAACTTTAAGTCTAGACATCTGCTCCAAGGGGAGACTTCCAGACCTCAAAGATTCAAATGCAAGTGCAAAGGACAGAGTCGTTGGCAAGGAAAGATATTCTAAGGCAATCACGTGGAAGAAAAACAAAGTGACCAAGGAGGACATCCAACACGCTGAGGTGGCGCCTCGTCATCTTCCAACCAATCAGATTGTTCCAAGTCAACATGTCTAGGTTCAATGAACTTGACTTATCTATGGAATTTGTTTATATTTAGCAGAAGGACAAGTGTCCCCAAATGTAATTTTCTCATTGGTTGAGAGGTAGTTAGTTGTGATAAACCCTAATTAGGGTTTTATTTTGTAATCTCGACCGTTGATTCGAAATCAATCTTGGCCATTGAATTGTAATCGAAGAGCCTATAAATTGAGCTCACCCCTCATTTGTAAAACATGGGAGCATGTTGCAAAACATGTTGAGATAAGTAAATTGTTGCTTACAACTGCCAAAGTAATAAGTAATGCATTGTTCGAATTGATGGTGATTACCTCTATTATTTTGGAGTTGGCATGGTTCTTATCCCTCATCATAGTTTAGATTTTATTTGCATGTTTGTTAGATGAATGAAAAATTTGATAGTATGGATTGGTGAAACTCTTGCTCATACTTTCTTTGAATGAATGATTTTTGTTCAATGCGTAAAGTTAGCCTGAGCCTATATTGTGGATGCTTAACTTTTGTCTGGATAAATATTGTTTGATTTGATGGTAGTTATTCATGACGTGAAAATCACAAGCACACCCCTTAGAAGATTGCACTCACTTTGTGTAGTTGTCCTCAGTGTGGCGAAGCAAAGTGTTGTTATTGGTTTCACCAAGTCAATATTGTCTCTTGAATTCTTAGGAGTAGATTAGAACTTCTAAACCCTTATCTCCTTTTCAGTTTGCTTGAAGTCCATGATCTAAGACCCAAACAATAGAGCTTCATTGTCTAGACCTTCATTGTGAATTGAACGAGCCTAGCGTAAGTCCCGTTGTGTATTACTAGCATATCACAACGCCCATTGAGCTTATCCACATGTCAAGACCTGACAAAAGAAACCTTGGAATCGCCATATGATCTTCTCACAATCTTGGCATATGCGTTGATTTTTCAAGAGGAGTGTCTTTGGACATTTTATTCTGTGTTCGGTGGGTAATAAAGCGTACACCAACAAGTCCGAGCAGATATGATAAAAACTAAGTCCTAATCTTCTTTTAAGATAGTATTCTTATCTTGTCTAAATTGATATTCATATCTTCTTTACATATATTTTCTAAAATTGTATTCACATCTATTTCAAATTAATGTTTTTCATATCTTCTCTTCTCTAGAACTATTGTAAAATTGTTCATGTCTTGTCTTGTTGTTATATTGATATTCCCTATTTTAAGGGGAAAATCTGAGCAGCTGTGATGAAACTTAATTCCTAATCTTCGTTTAAGATACTATTCTTGTGTTTTTCTAAATTGATATTCATATCTTCTTTACACATCTTTTCTAAACTTGTATACACATCCATTGCAAATCAATATTTGTCATATCTTGTCTTGTTATATTGATATTTCCTATTTGAAGGGGAAAGAGATTATTTAAACACACTAGCACTGGGGTTGAGAGGGAAGAAGTTTCAATAATCTATTAAACAGGTAGTCTATGAAGGACTGATTTCTTAGTTAAGTGCAGCACCTGTATTGCCTTGTAGACTTTAGGCTTGAGTTGCTATGCATATCTTTGCAGGAAAGCTTACTTTATTTAATATTAAATATACCATCTAAAGCAATAGCAAAAGGGTATCTTTTTTTCAGACCATCTGATATCTGATTTCATAGAAATTGCAGATTTTTTTGCTTTAGCCATATTTTTCCAATTCTGACCCATACTTAGTTACTAGGTTAGCATATTTAGCTGGTCTGTAGTTGTAACAGTTTGAGCTCATAGCAAAGTCCCTGTCTACATAGATTTAATCATTTAGGCATGGATAGCTTGAAAGTTGCCTCTTGTGTCATGATGTAGGTTCTCTGAGAACTTTTCTAATATAGAAGTTTAACGAAGAATACAAAATGGTGCCTCATCCATAGCCTTTGCTTGAAGACCTGCTTCCTATTATCATAAATCTGAACCATGATCAGGAAGTTGCCCTGTGGCAGCATTCAGTTGTCACCCCTTTCTCAACTTCTTGTTCCTCTGTTTTAATCTTTTGATGTGAGGATGAATCTCCATGATTTGACTTATTTCACCTTTAATGTTTAGAGCTTGGGTGATATGGTTAAAGAGCATCTCAGATTTAGGATAATCATAGGGGCATTAGGTCCATGGGTACTGTCAAGTGCAACACCCTTTGCATTTATTAGTCTTGCCTTATTTCTTTCCTTGCTAAGCGTTAAGGCTATTGCACCATACTCGCTAATTGATATCCTATGTTGACCTGTTGGTCTTGTTGAAGGAGAAAATATAAATTTATGTAATTTGACATGCTTAGATAATAAATTCATGCTTATTTGTGTATTGGTCACTTATGGTTTCAGTGTGCTTATTGGATCTTTTTGTTAGAGAAGCTTATTATTTGTTTAATGATATTTTCCCTGTAAAAATGCTAATTTACTCTTTATATATTTAAGTGTTATCTGTTTTACTATGATCATTTATTAAATTTTTAAGTTGAGCTTTTATCTCTATTGGAGAGGAAATGTTGTGGGCTGAGAGATGTCTTTGTTTATAGGCCAGCCTTTTATTTAGGAAATTTCCTTTTACTATGGTCTCCATACAAATCTTCTACTACCCCACTTTAATTTCCCCTTTAATTTTTTTGGTCACACGGAGGGATTATGTTGCATTGAAGTTTATTATGCTTGTCTGCTTGCATTATTTCTTTACTTGCATTGTTATTGGGGAAGTTTTAGGGGTCTGATATTGCTCCATGTGCTCACAAACAAAGCTTTGAAAATGAGTGAACAGAATATACATGGTAATCTCAGTTGTCTTTGTTACCTTTCTATATGTTATTCGAACTAGTTCTTCCCTGCCTTCCCCTTCCACTCTTTCTCTCTCATGTTTGCACATCCACAAAGGCACACAACAAACAGTTATATAGTTTAAAACTTTTTGAGCAACAAATCAGTTATTCAATGCAATATATTGAGTCATTGACAAAGGGACCTTAGGTCACATTATATTTCAATGGTAAGGTGTTGGATTTCAATTCATGTAATAAGTGAGAAAAGTGCAGTTGAATTTGGTTATCTTAAAGTCAATCAAGTCTGATGAAGAAGCTCTTCCTTCTTTGCAACAAAATATTGTATGTTAGAAGCATGTTGATTGGTCCAAAACTTTTTTTTTTTTTAAATTGGAAGGAAACTCAGTGCTATACTGATCTCTGAAAGTTTATGAACTGAGCTTTTTCAGGCATCCAAAGAGTTGGACTCGGGATTTGCTTGTATAAGACTTCCCACAAACCAACTGCATTATGACTGGGCATAACCAAAATTTCTTTTAGAAAATGTTTCAACCTAAAGAGTAGGTTGGAAGTTTTGTAAGCATGATATAGATGAATACCTGATGCCTTTTTCTCTAGAGTTAAGTCATTGAATATGTCAGGAAAATTTCTACTGATGGTGTTGTGACTTGTGTATACTAGGACCACATGGCAGAGCAAGATGTCTGCAATCTGTTTGATGATTGTATAAATCCATTTTGCAGAGGATTGACACTATTCAGTGAGCATTCATATTGAATATTTTGTCTATATAATACTATATCAAATCCATCCTGTTCGAGTAGTACTATGTTATCTTTCAACTTTTGTAAGATTTGGCTGTGAAGCCACCCAAAATGCAAATGACTGAAAGGAAGCAAAAACAAAAAATTAGAATGGTAGAATAAATTGTATTATATTCAACAAAAATGCAAAGCATACAAGCTTGAGTGTAATTACAATATGATGTATAGGTGAGTATATATAGGATATAGTCCATAGCAGCAAACGTCATTCGGGGGAAAAATAGTCAAAGATTTTTTGAAAAAATCAGGAAAAAA
Source organism: Sequoia sempervirens (assembly GCA_007258455.2). Classification (NCBI taxonomy): domain Eukaryota; kingdom Viridiplantae; phylum Streptophyta; class Pinopsida; order Cupressales; family Cupressaceae; genus Sequoia; species Sequoia sempervirens. The sequence continues at coordinate 9,797 of VDFB02130857.1, forward strand.
TCAAGAAAAAATCGGATTTAAAAAAGCATAAAAAATGTAGAAAAAGAGACTTTTAAAAAAAATTTATGGGCATATCCATAGCATAGAGATATAGAGAGCAAATAAAATAGATTTTAACCCATGAATTGTAGAAAATAGGGTTTATATTCATATCGCTGATTACTTTGCATTGCACAAAGCATACTTCATAGTGCATAAAAATTAACTAGATGGTTACAGTTGATAAAATTTCAATTACAATATAGTTTGTGCAAATTCAACCTATAAACTAAGTACAAAGTTCCAAAAAATCAAATGTAGCCAATGACTCTTGCTACTACAAATAGAGCTATGCTAGAGGGCTGCAGGTCTTGATTATAAAGTTCTTGGTTCAAAGCCTCTCCTAAGCCGTTCAACCTCACGACTATCCAAGTTGGCCTATAGGATCTCAAAATCCTCAGGCTCAAGAAAATCATTAAAAATATATTTTTCCTTTGCTGAGCAAACATCATAAATTACATAGTTTTCCTTTGCTCAAGAAAGTCATTAAAAAGATAGTTTTCCTTTGCTTAGCAGACATCATAAATTACAAAATGGGAATCAACTGGTTCATATTTGTGATTTAATAGTACTTGCAATTTATAGAACAATTCTCTTTATGAAGACTGTGAAAGGGAAATTATATAACAAAGGAAGCAATTGCAAAGTTCAACTTAATAGGTTTTGAATAAAATAACTCAAGATAGAGTAATAGAAAATGCTTTTGAAACAAAATCTTATATCTCAAAAGACCATAAATGATATTGAAATGTTCTCATTGATAACTATTTTAGCAGATTTGTAAAAGACTAAAGAGTAATGGGAGTGTTAAATTAAAATATTTTTCCATTAGATAATAAAAACTTGCTAGTACAAAAGAAGAGAGCAACTATTTGAGCCACAAATTTAGCTAACATTATTCAAGTAAATTTTCCTTGATTTTGCGTATAAGTGGATGATGGAGTTAAAAACATTGATGGACTTTGAGTTGAGAATTTGAGAAATTATAAGTACACGTTTCAATTGAAAATCAAAGCATGAGGAACATTCCCTTTCAATGGGATAGTTGCTGTTGAAATCTATTTGGATTGTTAAAGAGAAAATATATGAGGTTTGCTATGGGAGAGATTAAGATAAGCTCACAAGATTGACTTCTCTCAAGGCATGTATTAGTTTGCCTAATACCTATTTAACATGCATGTAATGCTACACTATATATGTCTAAGGCATTAATGTACTGCTATTGTACTCCTTGTAGGCCTTCCAAACCTCCATGTATATGATGATCCTAAATGGAATGTAGTTCCCAAACAAGCGTAGGGCATGCATTTAAGCAGTGAGATTCACTAATTAACAAAGCATTAAGCTTGTAAAATAAATCGGAAATTTAAATATAACCAAAACAATCCTTCATTTTGATATAAAATACTGCTATAGTTCATTCTTTTAAGCACTACAAGCTGATTTTTATCTTTCTGATAGGAACAATTTTGCTTCCGGTTCCACAATGTCTATATACTTATGCTTCCCACTTGATTATGCAATTGTCACTACCCTACCTGCTTGTCATTAAAACTTGATGGCCAGTGTTGAATTGAAGCTCCAAATTATCACACTTTGTTAGCATTTGAAAAGGAAATTTGTCCCAACCTAACCTTGATAATCAACCTAACCTTGATAATCTAAAGTTCTAAACAACCACCTTGGTATTATTGTTGACAATTGAAATGTTCAAACTCTTTTGAATAGTTAGGATCACAAGAATTCAAAGAAAACAAACCTCTTTAGGTTGATATCAAGCCAATAGAATTTTGTTTCAATTTTAGTCTGACTTTCTATATTTAATTTTGGTATGTACTCTTATAAGGTTCAAATATGTTAAAAAAAAGAAGATAAAAGCCTTTTATAGTATTTATGATATTGTCTACTATTTCCCACTAAATTGTGTCTTTGGATTTATATACATAGAAAGCATTACTACGAGCCTAAGGCAAATGACAATTGTGTGGAATATATAGAAAAAAGCAGCACATCTCTTAACCATTCCATGTTAATGTCCTTAACATCAAATGTAGAAGCATACCAAAGAACATGTCTCTATTTTAATGTCATTAACATCTATTAGAAATATACGTCTATTCAAGGTCGCCTACCTGTGATTTGGCTCAGCAACTTGATGGAATCTAGCAAATCTTTGATGATGAACCATGTCCTAGCAGCCAACACCTAGTTCTATGCTAAAAAGCAATGAAAAAACTCGATTAAATAGTGATTTTGTGCGGTTAGGGTTTCGCGATGGGTTGGTTGGGTAATTTTTTCGCGATTTAAACCCTTAGAAATCGTTGAACATCATTGAAAATCACTATTGATTAAATCGGGAGTTTTTGGGGAAAAATCGTTTTGGTCGAAGATTTTTTAAAAATCGGGATTTTTGAGATTTTTTGAGGATTTATGCTTCTACGAGTATACCACCTTGGAGACTAAAACACAACCAATGTGTAATGTCCCCCCAAAAATAAGTCAGCCCTCAAAATAGTTTAATAAGGGTGTTTTTAAACACCACCCATTAATGTAAATATAAGTACTAATTTTTTTTTAATTTGTTGGAGATACCCCCGAGGGGGTCCCCTTTAGCTTAGAGTTAAGGTCTGAGGGGTATCCATTCTGCCAAAATCCACCTGGGGCCCGATCTTGGCCTCATGCCTTTTTAGGCGTCGGGGCTTTGCACTCAGCAAGATTTGATCCCTAGTGGGCTCATTCCAAACCTTTCAACTTCACCAGTAGACCAAGGGCCCATTGACATAAGTATTAAATTAAAATAAAAATAAAACAATAATAAATTTAATTTAATTTTAAATTTTCAAATTTTGGTTTTGGCACCCTCTTTGGGGCTAAGCGGCCCCCCCCTTGGCAAGTAGATATTCAAGTCTTTTGCTGGGAGACAAAGGCAAGGAATTTTTGGTGCAAATTCTGGACAAATTCCCAGTAGTTGAATTCAATGCAACAAGGACAAAACCCCTCACTGCGCAAGTGAGTCAAGACAAAAACCTCGTCTCTCTTATCTGAGTAGATCCAAGTTAGGGTTTGCGACTAAGCTTATAATTACCATCATCGGTGAATTTGTAGGTATTTTGGCTTGGAATGAAGGGCGCATGAGGTGAGGAGAAATTCATGGCTGCTAGGGCTTGAAGTCGCTTTATATTACGAGGTGAGTGAAATGCTAAGATTAATCCTTGCAAGCATATAAGGTGCTGTTGGTGCAAGCGCCCAACACGCTTCCTAGTGGTAGGAGAGGATCTATCAGTTCCAGGCTTAACATCAGCAGATCAGTGATTGTAACAGTCCATTGGGAGACAATCCGTGTGTCAAGGAGCTAGCCAGGGTCAGATAGGTGCGATCTAGGCATCTGTGGATTGCAAGAACTCAGTGAGTTGTCAGGGCACATTCATATTTGTAGGAGACAGGCCTATGTAACTGTTTGTAACTGATTTCCTTAATGAGAAAAGACAGATCTGTTTACTCATGTATGACTGCAATCTGAATTGAGTAATTGGGGTGGATTAACTGTTTAAATTCGAATTTCAATGTTATGTTCTCTTCTTTAAATTCTATTGTATTGAGTGTAGCAAATTAGGGCATAATTCTGTGAATTATCTAGGAGCAGCCCTAGATCATTACATTGGTATCAGAGCCTTTGTATCATGCCAGCTTGTGTTTGTAATGCAGATTGATGAGCTTGAGTGACAGAGAATTAAGATATCAACAAAGAGAGAAGAAAAAATAGTTAGCCATGGGTGATAGAGATGAAGACAACTCTCAAGAATTCATCAAGGAAAGCAAGGAGTTTCAGACCAATATGAGGGCTACTATGGTGGAGATGGTCCAACTTCTAAGAGGTCTGAATCAGCATCTAAGTGCTGGTAGGCCTATTCAAAATGGTAATGAAGGGAGCAGTTTTGGGGGTGACAGGGTTTCAGCTAACCCAATCCCAAGAACTAGCCAAATCCCTGGAAAAGGAAGGAGCAACACCTAGGGAAGAAGAGCAACCCATTCAAGGAGATCAAATGATAAGACTTCATGATGAATACCATGCCCTAAGCACTGCCATATGACGAGACATGTCTTTCATGGAGTACTATGAGATGAAAACAAGGAATGGGCATAGGAGGAGAAGGTACAAGGAGCAGCCCTGAGAGGATATACAACACCGTTTGGGAAAGATCACCATCCCCATTTTTGATGGGTTTGGATGTTGTTTAGCAAGAGATTGGTTGCAAAAATTGGACATGTATTTCTCCTTGAATCCAATGAAGATGAGCCATCAAGTTTGCTACCTTGCATCTAGAGGGAGTGGCTCACGAATGGTGGTATCATGGCATGGTGACCCAAGGACACGATTCAATCACTACCTTAGAAGAATTCAGCCAAAAATTGATGGAAAGGTTCGACAAGAAGGATCCAGAGATTCATTTTAGAGAGCTAGCATAGTTGAAGCAAGAGGGCACAGTGGAACACTATGTAGCAGAATTCCAAAGGCTTTCGGTTATGGTTCTAGATGTGACAAAAAGGAGGCTCATAGTCCTTTTTGTAGAGGGCCTATTTGAACCCCTCAAAGGGTTGGTAAGAGCATTTGATTTGAGTTCTTTGCAAGAAGCCATTAGGAGAACTCTAAATTTGGAGGATTCGATTGCTAAGGATAGATTCTATTCTAGGAAGGCACCCCCATTTCTACAAAAAAGATCTCAAAAGAGCATGCTTCCACCAAGGATATTGTCCCCCAAGCCAAACCAAATTGAGGTGTCCAAGAGTGAACTCCATAGGAAAAAGCTATGTTTCACATGTAGAGAGTCATGGCAACCAGAACACAGGTTTTAGGAAAGGGGCAAATACATTATATAGAGGTGGTTTTTGATGAGGAGCTTGAGGAAGAAGAAGCGGAACTAGAGATTGTGGTGGATGAGGTTGAGCATGAGGACCAAGGAGGAGAGCATCTAGGTGGCACACTTGCAACACTTTCAGGAGCACCTAGATATCACCTTTTTTGCATTAAAGGAGTCTTGTAAGGACAAAGGATGACAATTTTGATTGATAGTGGGGCAACCCACAATTTCATTGATGAAGGTTTGGTGGCTAAGTTAGGTTTGAAGACACAAGGGTTTGAAGGATTTAATGTCAGAGTGGCAGGGGGCATACTATTGTAATGCCCCCTTTTGGGGATATACCTGATTTTTGCCCAAAAATAAGAATTCCAACAATACAATTTATTTACAAAGAGTATTCTATAAATAAATTCCAACTATACTATTGTATAGTTGAAGGGTTTGAGGGATTTAATGTCAGAGTGGCAGGGGGTATACTATTGTAATGCCCCCTTTTGGGGATATACCTGATTTTTGCCCAAAAATAAGAATTCCAACAATACAATTTATTTACAAAGAGTATTCTATAAATAAATTACACAATTACAATAGAACTTAGAGAAAACTGTAATTAATTAACATCAAGTATTATGATCATAGATAATCCCTATTGAAAACACAATATCCCAATTACATTTGGATCCATTTCATAGCTTATTTCCAACAGCCAACCATATTAGGAATTCGATGGGAAAGCATGATAGGACACCGAGAGCCTGTCCTCCTCAATCAAGCCCAAGGGCACATAATGAGCCTCCTAGTCATTTGGCCCCTTGGCCCACAATCATGGCACATCCATCTTGGGGTTGGCATACTTGATGAGGGGACTAGTACTGCTGCATCTCCCTATCAAACATTTCATATTGGTTCCAAACATGGTTGCAATAACTTAATTTCTACAATATATATATGGTTGTTTTTAATTTATATTCTAAAATTATTCTTCAATTTGATTTTTGAATTCTTTCAATTGCTTATTGATGTCTTAGTGATTGATATTTGAATGATTGTCTTAATGATTAATATTTGAATGATTTGAGGCTAGAATGGTTGATGCTTGAATAGTTGATGTTTGAATGATGGATGTTTGCATGTTTGATTGATTGAATGAATTGATAATTTATGATGATGATTTGCTGATTGATTGTTTGCTTGACTTGATAATTGATGATTGATTTGATGGATACATGAGTGATGATTGAATGAGTGCTGATTTGATGCATTGGTGAGTGATGATTGATAAGTGATCCTTGAATGCTTTGAATGATTTCTCCTTTATACTTTATTGGTGGAAGAGTCATCACTTTTCATAAGAATTGAGTCACCACCCTTCATTGCTGCCTTTTTGAGAATAATAAATTATTTTTCCAAATTGATCTCTCTTGCATGTCCTCCCCAAATGAAACCTTCTCCCCTTTATATCTTCTAGTGTAAAGGAGAAGTCACACCTCTTCATCATGTCTACCCTTTGCAAGAGTCACAACATTTCACAATTACCACCTTTGAAAGAGTACAACCCTTCATAATTTTTGCCCTTTGAAAGAGTCACTTCCTTATTTTCTTCCCATTCTTTTCTTCTTCCCTTAATCTCTCCTTGATTCCTATGATCCCTTCTTTTCTCCTTTTTCAAATGAACTCTTCTCCCTTTTATATCTCATGTTTGAGGGAGTTACAACTCTTCATTTCATGCCTTTTGACCATTCATTAAACTTAATTAAATTTTAATTGTATTATATTTTATTTCTACTTATTTTATTTTATTTTATTATTATTTATTATTAAATCCTATTTCAAAAAGGGGACATTACAACTATACCATGCAACCAAAGGATTCAACAGTTGGAGTTGATTCTAGGGGGACACAAGATGCGGGATGACTTTTACATGATTGGCATTGATGAGACATAGTTGGTTTTGGGAGTGCAATGGTTGTACTTGCTTGGAGAATACCCATAGAACTATTAGACCATGGAGTTGAAGTTCAAATCTAATGGGAAGGAGGTCGTTCTTTGAGGCTTATCCAATGGAGGTCCCATGGTGGTTTCAGCTAAGAGGATGGATAGATCTTTTTGTAGGGATGAAGTGGCTTGGGTAGCAGAGTGCTTGGTTACTAATACCAGTCCACCAAAGGATGGGAGGTCCTATCATATCGACAACCAATCCATCCTAAACAAGTGATGTAAGGTGTTTAGTGAAATTCCTCCAAGGTTACCACCAGATAGAGGGTTCCAGCATGTGATTGAGTTAGAGGGAGCAAAGCCAGTCATCACTATGCCTTATCATCATCCTCGGAGATACAATGAGGAGATTGAGAAGGCAATTAAGGAGCTACTAGACATGGGACACATTCGACCAAGCTACAACCTGTTTGCCTCTTAGGTTGTGTTGGTCAAGAAGAAAGATGGTACTATGAGGATGTGTATCGATTATAGAGCCCTCAACAAAAAGACAATCAAGAACTGCTACCCCATACCTAGGATTGATGAGTTGATAGACGAGCTTCATGGTGCGAGGTACTTCTTCAAAATTGACTTACGATCGGGGTACCATCAGATAAGGGATTGAGAGGAGGATGTGCACAAGACAATTTTCAGATGTCACTATGGGCACTACAAGTTCTTGGTCATGCCATTTGGGGTGACCAATGCACCTGCCACCTTTCAGTCATGCATGAATCATGTATTTATTTTGCAACCGAGGAAATTTGTGTTGGTCTTCTTTGATGATATCTTGATTTTTACTTTTAGTAAAACATGGGAGGATCACTTGAGGCACATGGATGAAGTGCTTGGCATACTTGAGCAACATTCATTCTAAGGCATCCAAATGTGAGTTTGGTTTGACCGAAATATTATATTTGGGATTTAAGATTAGTGCCCAAGGGGTTAGTGTGGATGAGGAAAAGATCAAGGTAATACAAGATTGGCCAAGACCAAGGAATTTGACACACTTGAGAGGTTTTGTGGGACTTTGCAATTACTACAGGAGGTTTTTAAAGGGATTCTCACAACTTGCAGCCCCATTGATAGATTTGACAAGGAAAGGAGCTTTCTCTTGGACCCCTTCAGCATAGAGGGCTTTTGACAAGCTCAAAGAGGCAATGAGTTCATGTCCTATCTTGGCTATTCCCGATTTCTCACTTCCTTTTGTTCTAGAATGTGATGCTTCAGGAGAGGGGATTGGAGCCGTCTTGATGCAAAATAAACACCCCATAGCATTTGAGAGTAGGAAGCTTAAGGAGATAGAAAAGAGCTTCTTTATTTATGACAAAGAGATCCATCATGCATGCATTGGCTAAATTCAAGCGATATTTGGTTTGTGGGAAGTTTGTGGTTAAAACAGATCAGAATAGCTTGAAAGTTGAAATTCTTCCTCAATCATAAAGATTTGAATGATAGGCAGCAGAAATGGGTAAGCAAACTCCAAGCTTATGATTTTGACATTGAGTATGTTACGGGAAAAAATAATGTGGTGGCTGATGCACTGTCTAGGAAACCTCATTTCTGCTTTATTACTGATATATCAGTGAATTGGAAGGCTTCCATAATAGCCGAATATGCTAAAAACACAATTGGTAGTGACATTTTGGATGGTAAATTGCAAGATGACAGGTTCAAGGTGGTTGATGAGCTAATTCTCTAGAAAGACTTGGTGTATCTTGTACTAGAGTCTAAGGTGAAGGAAAGAATCTTGAGGGTATGTCATGACACGCCACTTGTTGGTCATTTGGGTTACTATATAACATACAAGCTAGTAAGGGAACATTTTTCATGGAAAGGGCTCAAAAATGATGCATTGAAGTATGTTAGGGAGTGTATGGTGTGCCAACAGAACAAAACAGAGCATGTTTTTCCAGTTGGGTTGCTGCAGCCCCTACCCATTCCAAATTAGAAATGGGAGAGTATCTCCATGGATTTTATTAGGGCCTCCCAAAGGTGAAGGTAAGGATTGTATCTATGTGGTTGTTGATAGGCTCACTAAATATGCTCATTTTCATGCTATTTCTTTAGAGTATAAGGCTCAACAAGTTGCTGATCTGTTCTTTCGAGAGCTGTTTTTAAATTTCATGGGCTGCTAAGGAAGACAGGTATAGCAGATTTATCAATTTGTTTTGGAAAGAGCTCTTTTGGTTGAAAGGCACATAATTAATCCCCAACGCTAGCTATCATTTGCAAAACGGTGGGTAGGCTGAAATTGTGAACAAATGGATCGAGGTTTACTTGAGGAACTATGTTATAGGACAACAAACAACATGGATCAAATGGTTGTACTGTGGGGAGTTTGCTACAATTCTACTCACCACATGTCTATAGATATGACTCCTTTCAAGGAACTTTATGGCTATGATGTTCTTTCATTCATGGATTTAATTCTTTCGGACAGTAATGTTAATGTTATGGCAGCTTGGTAGCTCCTTCCAGCTCAGTTTCGTAGTGAAGAATTTGAATGATAGCCATAGGCTATTCAAATTATATTTTATTATTATGGGCCGACATAAAAGTTCTCTTTGATATTTATCTTTCATTAAGTGATGATTAATTTAGGCTAACTTATAATAGTTATCAAGGCCGACCTCATTTAAGGAATATTTGAGATTTCTTAGAGGCCGACTTGATGGATTTTAAGAGAGGCGTCTCTCTCATTCATTGATATATATATTGACATTAGTTCGGCGATCATCAGTAGTTCTACATCCAGCAGAGTTCGTTTTTCATGTCTGTAAAGTGCGAACATAACAGAAAGAAGTCCGATGCTTGTTCATGATGAAAGAGGGTGCGAACTCAGCTGATGAACAGATGCGAACACTATAAAGAAGCTCGACTCCACTTCTATCTAGGGCGAACAGGTTCTAGATGTTTACAAGAGACTTCATACAATCCTCATCAATTTGTACTCATGTCAAGGTGCGGAACTAAGCAAAATATCAGTGCAAATTCACCTGAGATCTGAGTGTGCATTCTTTGGTTCAGTGATCTCATACAAGTTTGCACAGGTTCCAGATTTAATTGAGAATTTACCAGATTGGATCTGTAGTGTGTTATCAAAGCTTGAGAATTGGAGTCTTCAGTGCTACGCAAACATTATCAGATTTGCATTCTATTTTTATCAGGTGTGATCTAGAGCTTGACATCTGTTATTGGTCTTGAGTTAGACCTCATTGTATTTTGTAAATCTACTACTGTTGAATCGAATATAAGAGAGATCTTTGTTGCTGGGTTTTTCTCCCTCAAGAGGAGGGTTTTCCCAGGGTATATGCTGTGTTACTTGTCTGATTTCTGATTTAATTTCTGTACACTAATCTGATCACATAAATTCAACATGGTATCAGAGCGGGTTTGAGGATCGTGTTCAGATTAGTTGCATGACTTGTTCACCAGAGATGGAAACCACTTGCAATCTGCTCCAGATCTGCAGGGAAGAAGCCATCTGTTTTTGCTAGCGCTGTGGGAAGAAGCTATATGGTCTTCAGGAACAGCATATCTATTCTTCCTGTAGCATATATATTATTGCCACAGTCATGCCTATGTGAACTAGCGGTACTATATGTTTTTCTGGGCGCTTATATACTGTCAGAAACTCACTCTTAATTAGATATCTGGGTATCATACTCTTCAGAAGCGAGTATCATTGAAATAGGATAGACTTTGGAGAGTGCATGTACGGGACTCAAAGGAATCAGGGATACAAAGCTTGGCGTGCCATTTGCCTCTCTGACATTTCTGCTGCTGCATGAGTGCTATTTTTTTTAGATCATATGTTTGATATCAGGCTGATGATTTGACGAGCATTATGTCCAGTTGTTTTCTGTATTCCAGTTTCAGCACTACACTCAAGGAGATTCTGATCTCAAGAGATAAGTGTTTGTTTTTTTTTTGTTGATTATATTTTTTACTCAGTTTGTTGAGTTGTGCAGATTTGATAATGCTTTATCATGTGTGTAGTAAAGATTATGTTTCTCTTGAATTGTGATCCAGTAGATGAGATCATGTGGTGTCACCTCATTCATTGTGTATTGCTAACCTAGTGGATTGCAGTTGGAAACAGAGTACATTGTAAATTTGAGCAGTCATGGGCCTTGTTCAAATTTAACCTTGTCATGAGTCTGTGTTCGAGTCATGAAGGCTATGGATTGATCTGAGCATAAGATCAGCATGCTGTGTTCAATAATTGCTTTCATCAGAATGTTAAAGAAGATAAGTATTCTGTGTTTTGTTGAAATCACATTTCTATTTTTATCATGGGCTTGTGTTCAAACCGTAAAAGTTGCATGTTGATCTGTGCTTTAAATCAGCGTATCTCACAGTATAAACAAGTATTCTTCATTTGTTATATCTTGGACATTGTGTGTTTAGTATAAGGAGATTGTTACTTCTCTTAATTTGTGATTTCTAGGTCAAAGATTCTTTGAATACTTCAAATTATCTATTGTGAGTTGATCTAGACTAATCATGTAAATCCTTTGATGTATGTCTTTGAGATAAAAATCAGCAAAAGAGAAGAGATTGGTATCCTTATGTTGTGATAGGTTGATCACATCGATACCCTTCTCCAATGCACGTGTTGTGATAGAATCTTGAACTCTTGGGAGAGTTGCCAACCGTTTAATGCATTCAAGAAATCTGCAGCTGTGCAGATTATTCTTTTATTGTGCAGAGTTAGGCACTCTCGAGAGGAGCAAACAAATGAATGAACGAAAGAGCTATATCAAATCCTAGAGATAAGTTTCTTTAACCCTCTAGTTTGATCTTTTGATTGATTTATTTATTCATGTTCTAACATTGTGCATAAAAGCTTATGTGTTCATGTTATAACTTGTGATTGTAAATCTTGTATGATTTCAGTCTTGTTATTTCTTTGGGTAATTACAAACTGTTAAGTAATCTCTCTCTAAAATGCTTGTAGGAGCAAGAAGGTGATGAGAAATTGCTTAATGATGAAAAGTTTGAGGCATCTTGTGAGAAAGCCATGCCAACCAAAGAAATAATCAAGCAGCCTTGGGACTGAGCTGATGGCCAGAGGGAGCTCACTTCCAGAAGTCTTCTTTGCAATCTTTGGAGCAAGGATCAAGAGGGAGTCTTGTAACTCACTGAGAAGAAGTGAAGATTGTTGTGCTAAACCCTTAGAGGATCCCTTCAGTTGCTGAGATCAGATTTGCTCAAGATTGCCTTCTGGATTTGCCATTGGTAGCTCCGCAAACCTATTCAGAATAGTGAGATCTGAGATGAGGTCGATGAGGACTATTCTGAACTCTCTTCAGCACCAAGGTGTGCACTAGAAAACATTTATCTAAGTCAAAGTGTTGCAGTCAATCTTGGACGAAGAGGTCAGAAGGTTGATGCAAGTGCCTAAAGATTTAGAGGGAGCCTGCTAAGCCTGAAGAAGACGGTAATCTTGCTGCAGCTAGTTTAGATTTGTCGGATCCTACGTTGTACAAACAACTGATTGGATCCTTGATGTATCTAGTTAACACTAGACCTGATATTTGCTATGCAGTGAGTGCACTTAGCCAGTTTATGTGTGATCCAAGACAGATACATCTTGTTGCAGCTAAACATGATACGAGATGCTTAGGTAACACGGTTGGATATGGGTTGAAGTATACTTAGGATCACGGAACTTAGAGTCACTTGGTTTCATGATTGATTGGTAGGTTATGTCCCGCAGATCCGAGAAGGCACCTCACGAGCATTTAGCTTTAGTTTAGGTTTTGCTAGCGTTTCTGGTGTGAGGCGGTCATACAGCCAGCAGCATTGAATAACGGTGAGTATATTGCAGCTTGTATGGCAGCTCGAGAAGCGGTGTGGCTTCGTAAGCTCCTTGCAGGATTGTTTGGACAATCAATGGAGCCTACCATTATTCATTGTGATAATCAAAGTTGTGTGAAGCTCTCTGTCAATCCTGTGTTTCATGATAGATCCAAGCATGTTGAGATCAAGTACCACTATATCAGAGATATGAGTGCTGCGAAAATTTGTCGGTTGAGGTACATTGTGAAGCGGGCGAGATATTCTCTACTTAAACTCTGGCGATTAAAGTGCGTGTACTTCGAGAGACAAGCTTGGTATGGGTAGAGAAATCCGGCCTTGAGTATGAGTCTCGATGTCAGTGAGAGCCTTGCTTAGTAGGATTCTTCTTTGGGGTGAGGTGAAATCCCTTGTTAATGCACTTTCTTTTGTGACGGAAGAATTTGAGGTGAAAGCCCTCGGTTCCACCCTCTGAGAGAGTCATGGTGGATGTCATGTGTGCGACTCCATGACATATCTTGTACTTGTGTTTCACCCTCTGAGAGAGTCATGGTGAAAGTCACTTGAGGTGACAACATCACGCAAGTGATGAACACTTGTACTTACTATTGCATCTTCTTCTGTGACGGAAGAATTTGAGGGAAAGCCCTCGTTTCCACCCTCTGAGCTGAGTCATGGTGGATGTCATGTGTGTGACTCCATGACAACATCACGTGAGAGAGTCCGTGATGATCTTTCTGTGCTTGTGTTTCACCCTCTGGGAGAGCCATGGTGAAAGTCACATTGAGGTGACATCATCACGCAAGTGATGAACTCTCGTACTTAACCATGTGATGGTTGATATCACATTGAGGTGATATATCTCTCCTTATATCTGATTGCAGACCAGTAGTAGATGAACTTCATGTGGAGATAATTTGCAGCTGGAAGTTCTCTCCCTAGCTGAGAGGGAGTGTTAATGTTATGACAGCTTCGGTAGCTCCTTCCAGCTCAGTTTCGCAGTGAAGAATTTGAATGATAGCCATAGGCTATTCAAATTATATTTTATTATTATGGGCCGACATAAAAGTTCTCTTTGATATTTATCTTTCATTAAGTGATGATTAATTCAGGCCGACTTATATAGTTATCAAGGCCGACCTCATTTAAGGAATATTTGAGAGGCCGACTTGATGATTTTAAGAGAGGCGTCTCTCTCATTCATTGATATATATATTGACATTAGTTCGGCGATCATCAGTAGTTCTATATCCAGCAGAGTTCGATTTTCATGTCTGTAAAGTGCGAACATAACAGAAAGAAGTCCGATGCTTGTTCATGATGAAAGAGGGTGCGAACTCAGCTGATGAACAGATGCGAACACTATAAAGAAGCTCGACTCCACTTCTATCTAGGGCGAACAGGTTCTAGATGTTTACAAGAGACTTCATACCATCCTCATCGATTTGTACTCATGTCAAGGTGCAGAACTAAGCAAAATATCAGTGCGAATTCACCTGAGATCTGAGTGCGCATTCTCTGGTTCAGTGATCTCATACAAGTGCGAACAGGTTCCAGATTTAATTGAGAATTTACCAGATCGGATCTGTAGAGTGTTATCAAAGCTTGAGAATTGGAGTCTTCAGTGCTACACAAACATTATCAGATTTGCATTCTATTTTTATCAGGTGTGACCTAGAGCTTGACATCTGTTATTGGTCTTGAGTTAGACCTCATTGTATTTTGTAAATCTACTACTGTTGAATCGAATATAAGAGAGATCTTTGTTGCTGGGTTTTTCTCCCTCAAGAGGAGGGTTTTCCCAGGGTATATGCTGTGTTACTTGTCTGATTTCTGATTTAATTTTCTGTGCATTTACTTCTGATCACATAATTTAACAAGTAAAGTACCTAGAGCCAAAGACTTGATTCAACAAAGCTTGGATATTGTGAAAGCACTCAAGAAAAACCTACAGCGGTCTAAAAACCACCAAAAGTTGTATGCTGATCGCCATCGAACTGAGAGGGTTTTCAAGGTGGGTGACATGGTATTTTTGAGGTTGCAGCCCTATAGACAGTCTTCGCTCAAAGGAAGTGGTGCAGAAAAGTTAAAACCATGATATTACGAGCCTTAAAAAATTATAAGATTGGTGAGGTCATGTATGAGTTGGAACTTCATGTGGATAGTAGAATTCACAGTATTTTTCATGTGTCATGCTTGAAGAAAGCCCTAGGACAGCATATCACTCTTTTGTTAGAGCTGCCCCGTCTTGATGATGAAGGGAAGTTGGTCCTTGAATTTGAGGCCATCATTGATATGAGGGAAAAGAAGTTAAGGAATAAGGTCACGCTGAGTATTTGGTAAAATGGAAGAATCTACCCTTAGAAGATGCTATGTGGGAAGGAGTGGAGATTTTTGAGCATCCAAATTTGAGATTGCTGGAGGGAAAGCAATTTGGGAAAGGGAGGACTGCCATGTCCCCCCCAAAAATAGATTAATAAGGGCGTTTTTAAACACCACCCATTAATGTAAATATAAGTATTAAATTTAAAAATAAAAATAAAACAATAATAAATTGAATTTAATTTTGAATTTCAATTTTTGGTTTTGGGGCCAAGTGGCCCTCCCTTGGTAGGTATATATTCAAGTCTTTTGTTGGGAGACAAAGGCAAGGAATTTTTGGCACAATTTTTGGACGAAATCCCAGTAATTGAATTCAGTGCAGCAAGGACGAAACCCCTCACCACACAAGTGAGTCAGGACAGAAACCATGTCTCTCTTATCTGAGTAGGTCCAAGTTAGGGTTTGCGATTGAGCTTATAATTCCCATCATTGGTTAATTTGCAGGTATTTTGTCTTGGAATGAAGGGCGCATGAGGTGAGGAGAAATTCGTGGCTGCTAGGGCTTGAAGCCGCCTTATATTACTAGGTGAGTGAAATGCTAAGATTAATCCTTGCAAGCATATAAGGTGTTGTTGGCGCAAGTGCCCAACACACTTCCTAGCCTTAGGAGAGGATCTCTATTCGGTTCCAGCCTTAACATCAGCAGATCAGCGATTGTAACAGTCCATTGGGAGACAAATCCGTGTGTCAAGGGGCCAACCAGGGTCAGATAGGTGCGATCTGGGCATCCGTGGACAACAAGAACTCAGTGAGTTGTCGGGCCCCACTCATATCTATAGGAGACAGGCCTATGTAACTGTTTGTAACTGATTTCCTTAATGAGAAAAGACAGATCTGTTTACTCATGTATGACTGCAATCTGAATTGAGTAATTGGGGTGGATTAACTGTTTAAATCTGAATTTGAATGTTATGTTCTCTTCTTTAAATTCTATTGTGTTGAGTGTAGCAAATTAGGGCATAATTCTGTGAATTATCTAGGAGCAGCCCTAGATCATTACACAATGTGGGATAATGTGCAAAAAGTCTTTAAATAAATTTAACCTAGTGTGAAAAGGACCTAAGTGGATAATTTAGCTAGAGTTAGGAAATATACTTCATTCACACTAACACCCCCCCTTGAGTGCAACTTGGAAGAAAAGAGCAAAATACTCAAAGATGGGTCTTGACAACAAGGTCTAATGAGGTGGCCATGTACAAAGATCCCCTCAAATTAAAAGAGAAGGAGAAAACCTAGTGAGAAAAACTGCCCCCCATGAGAGGAAAGGGCAAGAAGGGTTTAATGACCCCTCTTGAAGAAATGTCTCATAGCCCCAAGAGAACTCGAAGATGGATTTACTTGCTCTCAATGAAGGGTTTGGTGAATATATATGCAATTTTCTCTACTATTAGACGATAGTCCAAATTAATGACCTCTTGGATTAACTCCTTGAGAAAATGCATATGGATCTCAATGTGTTTAAGCTAATTATGGTTTGAGTTCTTTGAGATCTGAATGGTGCTCCAATTGTCGCTGTAGATGATTGATGGCTTTTGAATTGTGATTCTAAGTTTAGTGAGAATATTTTGAAGCCAAATAGCCTTAGTGGCAACATTGTCAACCCCTTGATACTTGGCCTTAGTTGAAGAGAGAGCAATGGCATGTTGCTTTTTGCTTTGCCAGCAAATAGGACTATAAACAAGGTGAAAATTGTAGCTAGATATGGACTTGCGATCATGAAGATCATTAGCCCAATTAGAATTTCTGTATTCCATCAAATTTGAACCTATGCTTGCTGCATAATGAATCCTGTAACTATGAGTGCCCGATATGTAGTGTAGAATGCGTTTGGTGGCTTTTCAATGAAGTTCATGTGGTTCCATCTTGAAGTGCAAAACTATGCCAACTGCAAAGGAAATGACAGAGGGAGTATGAGTCAAATAGATGAGGCTACCAACAAGTTGACAATATAACGTGGCATCAAAAGTGGTGTGGAACACTCCGCCTCAAGCTTGGCACTAGGTGAAAACGGAGTTGGTGTAGGCTTATAATCAGCCATGCGAAAATGAGCTAGAAGATCAAGAGCATACTTGGGCTAGGCAAGAAGAGATCCTAGAAGAGGTTTGAGTGATCTTGAAATTGAGAAAGTAGTGCAAGAGACCGAAGTTGGTTGTGTCAAACGTGTCATGCAAAGAAGTCTTGACTTTAGTGATGATGGATGAGGTGCTTCCTATGACAATCAAATCATCAACATAAAGAACTAAGAAAAGAAGAACATCCTTCTGTCTCAAGATGTAGACACTCGAATTTGAGTGGCATCTGGAGAACCCAACTGAGAGAAGAAAGGAGTCCATCTTGGCATACCAAGCTCCTGGGGCTTGCTTGAGTCCATAAAGAGACTTCCTCAGTCTACAAGCTGGTGAAGAATCCTGAATGAATCCTTGTAGCTTTTCCATATAAATCTCCTCCTATAGATAGATTCTTGTGAAAAAATGCATTCTTCACACCCATTTTATGTACAACCTAACCATGAGTTGCAACAATAGCAAGAATCAGGTGAATGTGGTGTCTTTGGGATCAATATCCAATCATAAAGTTGGAGTTTGTAGATACTTAGGAGTTCGCCAATCTTGAAGTCGCAATGTGCTATGCATGGTCACCAACTTTTCTGCTCATCAAGAGGTAAGCTTGCTCCTCTTGATCAACTAGATGAAGTTGTATGTGGACTAATTCCTCTTTGTAGTAGAGGAACTGACAACCTGCAAAGGAGGCAAGTGACAAGCATCCTCAACTTTGGTGCATCCTTGCCATGTCATATCCACCATCCAATAGGGTCTGTTTGAGCTAATGTAGCTCTATTTGTCCTTGCTTCTTGTTTGCTGAATGTTGGACTGCAATGATTAACAAAAAGCAATCCATTGTGTACAAAGTAAATTCAACTCCTTAGTTGAATGCATCTTTTGAAGCACCTTAACCTTTCTTTCACCTCTTCATCATCACAAGGATGCACTCTCTTAGTCGTTAGTGTGTGCAAACCATTTGGGATTTATAGCATAGTCTGCCATATGAAGTGGGGTGCTAATAGTGTTTCGTGCTGCATCACAATGGGCCTGATATGCTTCATTTGCCCAAACATGTTGTCAATTGTCTTATAAATCTCTCCAAGACTAGGAGAGCCCATATTAGCATATTGAATGACTAGCACAATAGGTTAGATGAAGGAGCAAACATGTTTGCAAACAAAAAATCAAAAAGGAATAAGATTATAAGTCTTGAATGACAAGGAGTGAATGCTAATACAAAAAATGAAAATAATTTACATTGTTCACACATTTATAATTTAATAATAAAATTAGAATTCTCTTATCTCATGGTGGACTACCAATCATCATGAAGGACCTTTTTCATCACAATTTTTCCCTCTGTAGTGTTTGCATTAGGTCATCCACCCCATTTTGGTTAATCATCATAAATTGTAGAGGCTCTTGCATCACAAACATCCTCTCTAACAAAAAGAAGTAATTGACATATCTAGTCTCCACATGTATGAGGAATTCCTCTAAAAAAGTTTTAAAGAGAGTAAGATGTGGTGGTTGCAAATGAACATTTGTATCACTTCTGCCACCACTATCTTCACCCAATCCATCTTTCCAATGTTTTCCAATACATGAACACATGGGGTCAAAAAAATGTTGTAAGCACCCTTCACCATCATGTCAACTAATTTGCACACACGTGCTAAATTGATGACCACTTGTACAACATTTGAGGCCCCAACCTTCTCTATATCCTCTTTGAAAATCTCAAATTGGAAGCTTGCATCCTTGCACTTCCTTGAACAATCAACGACTCTAAGAAAATAAGAGCCAACTGCACATGTGACTATGATGTTGATAAGTGGTCGATGTCTAATATTGGTCCACCCATCCATGATAATAGAGCAGCCCATCTTCAACCAAGTCTACTACATGACCTCTATCACCTTATTCACTTTAGAGTACTCTTTATCAAGGAGGCTATGGTATAGTTCATGTTCTCCAAAGGGGGTAAATGAGGAACCAACAAAAATTTCATCTTTGAACATATATTTGAAATAGGGAGAACATGCCATCTGCAATGGGTGGTATGGGCAAAGAAAATATTGGCAATGGAAGACTCTGCCACTTCCCGTGATTGCATATTGAACATTCTTGCAATTGTACCTAACCTCACACTACCACTAGTCTTCTTCTTTCCTTGTGGGATCAACTTCTAAAGTATTTACTGTAAGTTAATTTTGAAACGAGGATGGTTAATTAGGGTAGCAATTTGTAGAAGCACAGATATTGGAGTGGATTAGTATTGATCTGGATTTCAGTTTAAGATTCACTTTCGTTTGGTGCATATATGTACCCTTTTTGTGGTTGTATTTCATTTACACATTTCCATGTCGTACCTTTTAATGTGCTGTACCTGTAATTCCCTTATTTCTTTGTCTTTTTGAGTTGTCCCATTTTTTTTGCTACTACCAGCTGTTAATCCTGGTTCTGTTGCAGTCTCATTAACCCACTCTGGGCATGTGCATACATTAGTATAAATTTGATTCTGATTTCAAACATCTACGATTAAGAGGCATTTGCAAGTTGTCAAGACATTTGTCTGTTTTAAAATTTTGAGCTTAGCATTATCTTTGCTCTTTTAGTTGAAGAATAATTGAATGTAATTTCAGCATATTGAACCAGAACTAAGAGTCTAGGCTGCAATAGTTCTAGGGCTTTCAGAAGATCTTGATAAGTTATTCAATTATCGAATTCATTAAGCATAAAATTTATAATTATAAGAGCAATCTTTAAGTGTTTCACAGTTCCATAGTTTGAAAATTCGGACTCTGACAGGCAAATTTTTTGACTCAGACTTGGGACTGTGAATAAAAAAATTATATAATTACACAAAATAAACATAAACAATGCATGAGACTCATGAATGAATTTAGAAAACACATAAGTCTATTTTTGTCATAGGATCATTTACTTAGAATCATGATTGACCTGGCAAACCAAAAGTATTAAGTGGAACTCAATTACTCGAGATTTAATTGGGAAACATTGAACTGCTGAAAAGTTCATAAATAGAGGGAAAAAATGTTGTTTTTATTATTTGAAGCCAAATAAAGAGAAAAATAGCTCTGCATTTCCATCCTGCACAGCCCAAAATTATTTTTTATTTTTTGCTTTTCAAAACCAGAGCAGGTATCTGGGGGCAGCAGTCCTTAGTGGGGTTGAGTGGTGGCGCCCTTTGTGGGGTTTAGAGATAGTGGCCCTTGGGTGTTCCCTGTCACGATATAGTCCAAGCGAGTTTTGGCATTGAGTTAGTTGCCAAAAAACTAGTGAGTTTTTTGGCAGATTTATCTCAGGAGTCATTGCCTGCCAAAAAAAACTTAAGCCTGACCAGAACACACCAAGTTTAAGAACGATGTTTTGGACAATATCTAATTGAAAATTTGTCAAAATAGTTAGCTACCAGTTTATTTTGAGTAAAACATTATGCCTGCCTCCTTGAGCTGCAATTTTGGTGAATCTTACACTTTTAAGACTCTGTGTTGAATGAATTGTTTGGCCTCCAGCAAGTTTTGGTCACTAGGGATTTGCAGGTGTCTTAGTTGTTCTTTAGCATGTCCTTCAATCATAACACCTTTTTGCTTTGGGAAGATAGACCTTCTCAATTCTATTGACAATTACAATGCTGTTTTCTTCCACATTCTAGACAGATTTATACTATTTCAAATTAAAAAACATTTTAAGAGTCTGTAACAACACCATCAATCAAAAGTTTTTTGAAATGCATGCAGGATTCAGGTCCTCATAAATAATGATTATCTTTAATGGACCTATTTAAATCAGTATTGAATATTTGATAGCATCATGATTACTCTTTCCAGATGATATTTGGCTGTGCATTGTATATCTCCAAGGGCAAGATAGTTGATATTTGGATTTTCGATCCACTGGAAATGTTGTTATGAGTGTAGTGGTTCTCAGATCTAGGTGTTTGAAGGTTATCCTAAATGGTATGTAAACCTTAATTTTATCTTGATCTAAATATATAGATATTTCCCCCTACCTAAAGACTTTTCCCCCACCTAAAGACTTTTTTAAGTTGAACCAGTGGAAATATGGGAATAAACATGGACTAAAAATCAAGATAAAGCCCATCCTCCTTTATCATTGAATAAAGACTATCTTGTTGCTCATAAATTCCTCCCCCTTCTAACAGATGCTCTAAGGTGCTTGTTTTCTAAGTTGGGTCCCCTTTATTTGGTAATAACATAAATGGGGAAAAATGTCGATAGTGTAATGACTATTTGTTGAGGACCATCTTGAGATGACTAGAAATACATATGGGTCAAATCTTACAAGAAATTAAAATCTAATGGAAATACATGGTTTGTCTCTAATTTGGCACCATACTAAGATGCAATTTTATTTGTTAATGTCAAAAGAGTCTGCATTTCTATATTTCTTAATCTGGTGTATCTAGTGATTGATATGTTGTTAAGTTATCAGTAAGCTTGACTAACATCCTTTGTTTTATTGTTTTTGCAGTTGCTTAGAGGCCTAAAGTATTTGCATTCTGCAAATATTTTGCATAGAGATCTCAAGCCCAACAATCTCCTGTTGAATGCCAATTGTGACCTTAAAATATGTGACTTTGGTCTTGCGCGGACAGGCAGTGAGAAAGGGCAGTTCATGACTGAGTATGTTGTTACTCGTTGGTACAGAGCTCCTGAATTGCTTCTATCTTGTGATGAGTATGACACATCCATAGACATTTGGTCTGTTGGTTGCATCTTTGCAGAGCTGCTGGGTAGAAAGCCTATCTTTCCTGGCAGGGACTATCTCAATCAGCTCATGCGGATTATTGATGTCCTTGGAAGCCCAGATGAGAGTGATCTTGAATTCATTAGGAGTGAGAAAGCATACACCTACATAAAATCACTTCCATTTAAGCCTCGAGCCTCCCTACAACGGCTATATACATGTGCAAATCCTGCTGCAATCAATCTTCTTGATAGAATGCTTTGTTTTGATCCGCATAAGAGGATTACAGTAACGGAGGCTCTTGAGCATCCATACTTGTCCATGTTGCATGATCCTAACCTAGAGCCTTCCGCAGCTGCTCCTGTGAATTTGTATGATGATGATGAAGACTTGAGTGAAGAAGCATTGAGAGAAATGATCTGGAATGAAATGCTGTACTATCACCCTCAAGCTTCAAATTTAACATAGGTATGTTAATATTTCAAATCATACTCAAATTAGGTCTCAAAATGCATCTGACCCAGGTGTTCAGAGATTATGAGAATTGTTGAGTGTCGAGCTATTGAAAAAAAATGTTTGTCGAGTTTATAGAGTTCCTTATATTATTTTGTATCTTATTTATCTTTTCAGTGTCTCCTTGAAAGATAAGGAGGAAATGTTTTACAAAGTGTATGTAAATTATTTTAATCAATCTATGAACCTTTGTGTAATTTTGATTTTCATTTGGGATTGTGTGCTACAACTTTTGCTCTTAATAGTTTTCTTGTAGCTTATGAAAATTTGAGTTTTCTGCGTTATAATACAAAAAATATTGTTTCCCATGCTTTTGTAGTTATTGGTTCCTTGTCATATTTCCTCTCTTGTTTCAGTTATACCTGTCTATTTTTTGTGATATCGATCTTCAAAACTCATGCCAAAATATAGTAAACAAACAAGTCTTGAACCCAATAAGTCCACATTTGCCAGCATGCTTTGACTGTTTGCCATAATTAGACATCAATCCTATTTGTTGGTTGGTGACATTTGCAAATTATTCCAAAGACTCCTAATGTAATGTTTTCTCCTAGTCTTCCTTATTTTAGGCCATGCTCATGTTTATTTTATCTCTGTATGAAGAATCATCTTTTATTCGTTTTGGTTAACTCATCCCAAAACATATTTGGGCCCTAAGACTTTATTTTCGAAGGCCATATTTATATGAATCAATTACATTTCACATTTGAAATAAAGTCATGGACATCATGCTTACCTTTCGTCACAAGTGACACTTAAATCAAGCCCTCTTTCTCATTGCTTACCAGCCCATTGACCTCTCCCACAGGCACTTTTACCTCTTATACCGGTGGGTGGATTAAACCGCAGTGCATAAACTATGACCGCGACCAAACACTAAACCGTCTGCTTGAGACTATGCCCAATGCATTGCACCTTAGGTTAACTAGATACAAGTTGCAATGGCTTGCATACAAAATAGTTATTGTAGTTTACAGTTAAAGAAAGGCAATTGCCATCACTAAACGTTGTGTTGACATACGTGGTAAAACTGAAATTCAAGGCTTTCTCCTGACATGCAGATTGCCAAGTTATAAATTTGAGATCTGGTATTTTCTCAACTGGTATGGTTCCACAGGACTTTGCAGGAGAGTGAAAGGTATTTTTAGAGAGTGCCACTGGACACACCAAAAAAACTTTCAACAGCAGTACACCTATAAATATACCACTATATTAATTGTTGAAATTGAGTGCTTAAAGATGGATATTATTTGGTTGTATTGTTAAAAAGTTATAATTAATATTTAATGTATGTGAAAATTAGAATAAGATTAATATATATTATTGTTTTTCATTAAATAAAATGTATCTTGTATTTTTAACATTAAAAAAATAAAAAAAATAAAAATAAAAGTTTTTATTGGTTTAATAGAAAAAGAAAAAAAACTAGATAAGCAATTTTGAGTACAAAAGTGTCTGCCTAAAGATATTATTAAGATGTAAACAACGAAAGAGTGAACAACCATAAATGGTGAATAAAATATAAGATATATAGGAAACAAACAAATAAACATAAGCAGATACGAGAATGAAACACACAACACACTAACAGAATATGTGCTAAATATAATAATGGCACATTGAAAATGCCCTATAAGTGGGGAAAATGAGCATAAATCATGATATAAAAATTGAAATGAAAATAGATTAAACTCAATAAATGTGGCATAAAGAAAGGGTTAGAGTGTAATGCTAAATATAATAATGGCACATTGAAAATGCCCTATAAGTGGGGAAAATGAGCATAAATCATGATATAAAAATTGAAATGAAAATAGATTAAACTCAATAAATGTGGCATAAAGAAAGGGTTAGAGCGTAAGTAAACACAAGGTAAATGGACAAGCAAGCAAGGAGAATCCAACATACATGAGACATGGTATTGTTTCATTTCTCGGTTGGTTGTTTAACTGTAAAAGGATTTGGGCCCTTTCAAAATCAATTTTACCAATAAAAACAACACCACATGTTTTTAAGTCACTTGTGTCAACATGCACTACTAAAGGTGTTTACATTACCCATATGCTAACTAGGAATGTTGAGATGACACAACATAAATATAAAACCACGGAGAGAAGTAAACATATTTGCGAAATAGGAATGTTGAGATGACACAACATAAATATAAAACCAAGGAGAGAAGTAAACATATTTAAGAAATGAAGTCACCGTAGGTCTGTTTGAATGTGTGTTGAAAATGTTTTATAGTAAGTCATCATGGAATCATTGTAAGATTATAACTTATTCACTACAAGGAATATCATAATCATTATCACATGCAACAAGTAAACAAGATGCATAATTAAAACCCAAAAGAGAGTGAACCATAGATACTTATAGTGTCATATCTTCAGGTTGATAACCAATTTCATGGTGCCATTTATTCTCTTGTAAGACTATTAGGTTTTGTCTACCTTGTTCACATTTAAAAAAGTTATTTATCCTTTATAACCTAGTTTTTGTATAAGTTTATATAAAGGACCATATTTTTTTAAATGATAGAAGGGGAAAAAAGAGTTGTATTGCAAAATTAGTACACTCTAAATCACTCACATACAAATGCTTCTTTCTTATCATTCTATTCCCTAGATGTGTTTACATAAAAATATGGATCCATGTAAAAAGATGCAATGCTATAAACTTTTAGATCCACAAGTTTCTCACCAACACTAGAAGACTTAGTCTAATAATTTGTAATAATGATTAGATAAAGCACTACCATTAAAGCATATGTCATGTTTTGGTGAGAATCTTATCCCATGGATGGTTTTGTCTAATTATATCTTGGAGTTATCCACCATTTGGGAAGGGTTAAAGGGTTGAGGATCATCATATATCTAACATTTCTTATCCTTATACAAAAAATTAACACATTGATGTAAGGTAGGTTGTATGACCCTTATAGCATGCAACCATTAATTCCCTACAAGATAAAATGTTAGGCTTAAGGTGATATAAACCTTGCAACCCTATGTCTATGTTAGATCTCCAACATCTAGAGAATGGGTACTTGGGTGCCCATATAGGTGGTTCAAAGATATTATTATTTTGTCAATTCTTGTTGTAACTTAGAATATTAGTTGTAGTGGCATTAAGAGGGAAGTTCCTTATGATGGTGGCAATTATAAATTAATATTAATGCATTTATACCACTTTCCCATTCCTAGGAACAAGGAGAGAGTGTGGAACATTTATTATGATGAGTGGGGTCCACACTAGTTGGCCGCTCCATTTTGGAGCACCATACTTGGGAGTGTGTGCCCATTCTTCACATGGGTCAAAGATGTTATTAGTCATGGTTTCTATTCATGGAGCATTGATTAATTGGTCATGGAGGGCATTAGATTTTTGCTACATGATGGGTTCTGGTAGTTTTGGTTTTAAGAAACCATTCATGGTTTTCCTCTTTAGTTCTTTATAAATTGGATGCCTTGGATAATTGTTTTGTGGGTATTTTGTAGGTGACCACTATTATGCTTCTAGAATGCTATTAGATTGAAAGGAGAAAGCTAGATATATTG
Source organism: Sequoia sempervirens (assembly GCA_007258455.2). NCBI lineage: Eukaryota > Viridiplantae > Streptophyta > Pinopsida > Cupressales > Cupressaceae > Sequoia > Sequoia sempervirens. The sequence goes on from VDFB02130857.1 coordinate 35,710, forward strand.
ATGTAACACTTCTATTGAATTAATATAGATTTGTCCTCTATTTTATGGAGTGTTTTTTGAAAGGGTTTCTCCCCATACATTTAGCATTATATGTTTGCTCTGTGATTTGATTTTCTACATGCTTCTATAAATTCTATTTTAGATTTAAATAGTTTATCATGTGTTCTAATAACTGAATTTGTACACTTAATTCATAGTGTGTAGTGAAATTTGTGCCTAAAGCAAATAGAAATTACAATAAAAACCCAAACAACATAAAAAACAAAACAACGCTCAGAGAAGGCTAAGAAAGCTCAAACCCATATAATGAGCCTCCCGTTGACTAAATTTTCCCACGATTGTCGATTTAGATGTGTGCTCACTAGAAATCTTGGCAGCATAACGACGCTCCCATGAAAATGAGTGGGATTTTTGATAAAATGGTTAAGGGTTGAATATATATGATTTGGTTGAAAAGAATGAAGGGCTAGGATTACTTGATGGAGATCAAGGGTTGAGTTGAGAGATGATCTCTCATGAGATTGTGCCAAGTGGCGTGATGAGAGGGCTTGAGAGGGAGATTGCACCCTTGAGGGGACAAGGCCCATGTGACATGGTACCAAGACCATGTCACGAGTACAAAAGGCCATGCACTTGATGTGGTGGAAAGGGTTGACCTAATCATGGATTAAGTGTGTGCAAAAGCTTAGTGGGTAGGTTAGGCGGGGATCAAGATTAGGATTAGTGCAAGTGGTGGAGTTGGAGGATGTGACATGTGAGAGGGATTTATTTAATTTATGGGATATAAGGGTTAAGGTACAATAGATGTAGATAAATAATTAGATTAAATCATTTATCTTGGACTATGACTTAGGAAAATAGAGAAAAATATAGAATATTAATTAAATAATAAAATATTATTTAATTAATGTAAGTTATGGGGAAATAGATAAAATAGGGATAAATTGACCAAATGTGCTCAATTTTAGGTGTCTACACATAATTTCATTGTATTTGTCCACTCATTTCTCAATATTTGGTATTAGAGCCTACAGTTGTAATTAGAGATTATTTTTTTGGTGTTGTAAGGTTTTTTTTGTTTGAGTGGGAGTATTTATTTTTTTGGGTTTTCCCATCCATTTGTGGTTGTGGCCATGACATCTACTTCTCATTCAAAGATGAGAAATTCAATAGCATTGGGTATGAGTGATGGAGGTTGAAGATGGAGAATATCTTAGAAGAAACAAATCAACATAGAGAAATTGAAAAGGAAGGTAAACCTAACAGTATGTCTATTGAAAATTGAAAAAAGTTGGACAAGAAGGCATAGGGAATCATTCATACATGTCTCCTAGATTCCATCCTCTTGCATGTCTTAAAGGAAACTACTACATTCACTTTATGGAAGAGAATATGTGATATTTATTGAACTAAAAGTCTGACTAATGAGTCATATCTGAAAAGATGTTTATACTCTTTAAAAATGAAGGAATACAATTATGTTGTAGAACATTTGAATGCCTTTAATTTGATTTTGAGTTAGCTAGGTTTAGTAGATGTTAAAATCAATGAGAAAGATAAATGGATCTTGTTACTTTGATCTTTTCCTCAATCTTGGGAGAACTTAAATCTTGCTACAATGGTAGCTTTTTAGAGTTGAAGATGGACACCCTTATTGCTATGTTACTCAATGAAGAGATGAGGAAAAAAATCCAATGATGAAGGTTCTATGGATGCATTGCATGTTTATGTAAGGCCCAAGGATAAATATGGGTCTAAAGGGGAACACAAGGAATATTAATCCAAGTCAAAAGGATGGTCCAAAACCCCTAGGTCGAGTAGAGTAAAGTGTTAGAACTATGGAAGGAGAGGACATGTGAATAAAGAATGAAAAAATAATAACAAGAGTTTTGATGATTTCTCCACGATGAATTCTCTAGTGATAATCATAATGATGCACTGTTTATTTTTTCTAATGCTACAAGTGATGACTCTTGGTTGATATATTCAACTTGATGCTACCATATGAATCCTCACAAAAAGTGTTTCTCATTTATCAATATTATGATGGAGGGGTTTTCCTTGCTGACAATAATACACATCAAATTCTTGATAAGGGAGAAGTACAATTGTGTTTTATATATTCCAAAACTTATGAGAATATTCATCTATGTTCAATTCAAATGATTCTAGAGTGAATGTGAGATTTGACAAATTTGATTGTGTAGGTTGATCAAAGTAAAGTTGGTGGCAGTGAGGGGCTCATGGCATGGGACTTTGTTTAGGCTTGCCACCTACATATTTTATAATTCTACCAATGTAATACACTTTTGAAAATGCATGTATGTTGTGGCACCAATGTTTGAGCCACATTGGTGAAAAAGGTCTTCATACCATTATTAATAAAAAAATGGTTGAAATTCTTTCCTCTTATTTTGACGAGTTTAATTTTTGTGAAAATTGTGTGTTTGGAATTTATATAATAGAGTTTATTTTCATATTAGTACTAATAAGGGAAAAAATTCTACAAGTGATTCACTCGGATATTTTTGGCCCAATTTACACAAGTTCTATTAGTAAATAATGCTATTATGCTTCATTTATCAATGTTTACTCAAGATACACCTAGGTTTATTTTCTTAGATCTAAATTTTATTTTTCTGTAGTTTAAGGATTTTAAGGCTTTGATTGAGAATTAGTTGGATAGGAAGATAAATGCATTAAAATTTGATAATGGAGTTAAATATTCCTCCAAGAAATTTGATGATTTTTATAAACATCCAAGTATTGTATCATTAAAGATTACTCCTCACACCCCACAACATAGTGGGGCTATAGATAGGATGAAATGAACCATAATAGAAAGAGCCAAAAGTATGCTGATTGGTATATAGTTAGATTGGTGACTTTGTGTAAGGGTTGTGAGTACCACTTCGTACTTGATCAAAAGATCTCCATATTTAGGTCTTGTTGATAAAAATTCTTATGAGATGTGGAAAGGTAAGAAACCCTCTTTGTTAGAGGATTTTATTTATATGCCTAGAGAAAAGTGATCTAAATTGGATCCCAAGGCTAAAGAATGCATCTTCATTGGTTATAATCGAAAAATGTGGTTTTTAAGCAACCTAGAGAATTTTTGATCTAGGACAACTAAAAGAGAAAAAGGAAAGAAATAATATATTTGAGACTAAGGTAGAAAAGCAAGAAGATGCACAAGTTGAACAAAAGAATGATGTATTAGAGGATGGAGAGGAATAAGTTGATTCAAGTGAGAGTTTGAGCATGCAAAAGAATAGGTCGAGTCCCTTACTCCACCCTTGAGACAATGCACATAACAGGTATAAAATAGTAGATTTCTATTGTGTATTTACTTTTTCATGTATTAGCGATGAATAAATATATTTCAAGGAGGCTCTCTTATTAGAGCAATATGATTCTTGGATGGAGGCTATGCAAGAGGAGATGATGGTCTTGGATAGATGTGACACCTAGGATCCCATGAGTTTGCTTGAGGGAAGGAAGCCTATTCGTTGCAAGTGGGTATTCAAGAAGATTTTGGTTAATTTTTCTCTCATATTGCTAAAATGTCCTTCATTAGATTCCTACTTTTTATTGCTACTGCTTGTGATAGAGAAAATGGATGTTGAAACTAATTTATTTCTTGGGGATCTTGAAGAGGAAATTTACATGCTACAACTAGATGGGTTTGAGGTAAAATAAAAAAAATTTGGTTTGTAGTGTCAACAATCATTTATGATTTGAAACAATCACCTCAGATGTAGTGTCAGAAGTTTAATGCTTTTATATTGAAGCTGAGTTTATTAGAAGTGAAGAGGATCAATGTGTTTATTTCAAAGTGAATGATAAAATTCTAATTATTGTCTTGTATGTTGATGGCATGCTATTTATTGATAACAACAAGGTGTGATTAGAGAGGTCAAAACTTATGTTTTGGTGTGTTTGGTATGAAGGATCTAGGGCAATAAAATTTATTTTAGAAATGAAAATCACCGAAGATTGAGCTCACATAAATATTTTGTTGGAAAAAAGTGTTGGAACACCTTGCACAAGAAAGACACATTTTAATTATGTAAAAATAAATATTTATTTGTGGTGCATATTTGGGGATCTATTTAACCACATTATATATTTATTTGGGTTCACTTGTAAATTTGTATTGTAACATTGGTTGGATATTTTGTGTGTGGGTTGCCCATTAAAAAAATATTCAATATTTGGAAAACTTAGTATAAAAAAGAAATGTTGGGATCATTGGTTTTGTGTTCTCATGGTTTTTCCAATACCATAGTTTTATTTGTGTGAGGTTAGTTCTATAAAATCAACCACATGCTTAATGCTTGGGTTAGCTATCATTTGCATTGAGCCCTCTTATAGAGTGCATATGTGGAGCATGACATGGGATGTGTGTTTTGCATGGTTACCCATTATGCTTGGACACATGAGAATGCACTGGAGGAGCATGAAATTTCAAAAGTATTCATGGAAATTCTATAAGTGTATTGTAATGTTCTATTGTTAAATATTATATTGAGTTTGGGTGCTTTTTGAGGCTATATTTTTCCCTCATAAGGGTTTCTCTAGGGTATATATATAATGTTCTTGTGGTTTATCTTTGATATTTGCATTATGGTTATTTTGTAAGCTTGTATGCATATTTTTCTCCAATAGGGTTATGTAGGAAATGGTTTGATTGACTTGGTAATTTCATAATAGGTGATAGTAGAGCTATGGTTGTGGATGAGGGAGGTGAGAGCTCCCTAGTTTTGTTTAACCCTTGTTTGAGTATATCTAGTGCAAATTTTAAGCCATGCCAGTGTTGGAGATATTTTAGATATTTCAATGTAGAAAGTGTGTTGTGTAGGTGTGACAACATAGGCACAATAAGGCTTGTCATTCCTTGACCGACCAATAGGATTTTGTCTCCCAATGCTAGCCCCAATCGAATTGAATAGAGCCAAGCCCCCATGGGATTAATTATAAATTAAATAAATAAATTATATTTAATTTTTATCTGATATTTGTCATCGACTACTAGAACAAATGTTATCACTACCAATATGTTGCTAGCAGGCCATCTGGTCTCCACTTAATGACATCAACATGATGCCATCCATACATGTTGTAGACACTGAAAAATGTCCTAGGCTTGCTAACACCATTTTTCCATTGTCTAGGGTCATATTTCTGCTATTAATTAAATAATTCTTAATTAATTAATTAATTAATTCAATTCATTTCTCCATTACTATTGATTAATTAAATAAGTTATATTTATTTAATTACGTCACTAATGTCCTTTACTCTATAATTAAATAAACTTTATTTATTTAATTATTACCACTTTATACTATAATTAAACAATTATGTCAATTGTTTAATTATTCATTTTAGCCTTTTCTGATACAAATTAATTAAATCTTATTTAATTAATAACTTGTCTTTTTGCTCATCTTTTTGAATTAAATTGCCATTTAATCAAAAAGATAACTTGACTTTTCCTTTTGTAATTAAATAATGTTTCCTTTATTTAATTATGCGCTTTCCTTTTCGAAGTAATTGATTTTGTTGAAAAATCATTCAATTTCCTCATTCTCCTTCACTTTCAATCTTATCCCATCTTGTCTCGTCTAATTTCGACCATTGATCAAATTAATGTCTTTTTAATCTGACTATGTGTTTAAACTTGTCTTTTCTATAAAAGGTGCATACCATTTTCATTTTAACAATCTTAGAAAATCCAGAATTAGGCTGAGACAATTAATCTCCGATATTTTGCTAGGCATAGACATAGACTTTTAATTGCACTTATAATCTGAGGGCATTAGTTACTTAGAAGCGAAGTGGAGTAGGGTAATAGAGGTGATTCAATGGAAGCATGAAGATTTTGGTAATGACGTTTCATTATTTTATGTTTTATGCTTTCTTCTGTGCTCTATCACTTGATTAGGATCTTTAGGATTTAAGTTTAATGATTTGCAATCTTTAATCTTGGTTTGATTTTCTTGATCACATAATGGTGAACCTGACATGAACGACAATTAAAGACAAGTTTTTGCAATAAACGTTAACATGAATTGGTTTTTTTTACAATGTTTTGGATGATAATATGAATTTGAAGCTAACATTTTATCAGATTTTCCATCTTTTCCATTCATTGTTGTGCAATAGTTGTAAGAAATTTCGATGAGTATTTTCCCATAGTTTCTTCTGCTGATAAAATAAATCGAATATGCTAATTCTGTGTGATAAGATTTGGATTTTTCCGATATAACTCTTGAGATTTTATTTGATTCTGCTCTTATTTAGTCCTCGATTGATTCTTCAGTTCCATTTTGCTATATCTTTGTGTTGATGGAGAGGCGTGTTTGACTTCTTCTTTGAAAAGCATCTGTCACTAATAGTGGTGTGATTTGAACAAAGATTTTTTGCTCGCCCCAAAGGAAGAAGCTCAACACAGAAGGTTCTTGCAATGTGCAGGTTGACTTGATCAAGGTCTATAGTAGATTTGCGGCTTGCAAAGAGGAATTTCACCTCCTTTAACCAGAATGACGCACAATTATGCCAATAAACCCTTCGCAGATCAATAAACTCCTTTCTTCAACATGCTGAAGAGAGAGGGCACAGTCTGAAGGAGGAAATTTTCTTGGCATACCTTGGAAAGATAATGTAGAGAGATTAAGAAGTTATACGAGCAGTTGAAGTTTCTAAGGAGTGAATGGGGAAGGAAAAGATGAGCTTTTTCACAAACATATCTCCAGGGATTGCGTACAATCAATCTGCGATCATCTGACATACATTTTCTATCGCATTTGAGGAGAAGTCATTGTCACTGTGCTTTGATTGATTTTTGTTTTAGATTAATTTTGTTAATTTAGAAGAATTAGATTAAGTTTAGATTTAGATTTAAATTAAGTTTAGATTTAGTTATAGATTTCAAATATAAATTTTGATTTTTCTAATTTAATTTAGATTTAGATTTTTCTAATTTAGTTAGATTTAGATTTTTTTTAATTTAGTTTAGATTTATATTTTTTAATTTAGATTAATTAGATTAAGTTAGTTAGATTAAATTAATTTTGCTTGTTAATTTTTATTAACTAGATTAAATGTTATTTTCCTTTTGGTTTAGTTGTGATTTCAGGGCTAATTTTTGTTGATTTGGGCTTTTGAAGGTTCAAATGTCCAAGACTTGAATACAAAACTTAAACTTCTATTTGTCAAAGACCAAAGGCTTAAAACTACTAATAGTGTCTTTGCAGGGCTCTCCTTAATTTCTTTTATTCTAAGTGTATGCTTTCACATGGGATAATTAAGGGGGGGTTAATTTTCCTTGAGGTGGTAGGTGTATGCTCTCACCTTGTGCAAACTCAGTGATTAGAAACCAGAACTGTCATTTTCTTTTGTTTTCATATGGAGGGTTAATGAACCAGTGTCTTTTATGCTTGAGATGGTAGGTGTATGCTCTCACTTGGTGCAAACTTGGTGATTAGAAACCAGACCCATTGTTTTTGTTGTGTTAATCCCTTAGAGGGCCTACCTCCCAACTTGTGAGAGGGAACGACCCAAGCAACACTTTGTTTCAGTCCGCTATATAAATTGTCGTGATTGTTGGGAAAGTCTTCAATCACTTGGTGCGGATGTCCTATACAAACAAGTGTCACCCTTAGTATCTGTGAGATATGTCAAAATCTTTTCTAACGAAAGGATTGGGAGGCCTCTTTATTGAGCTAATCTCACCTCGTGTCTAGGCACTAGTATTTCCCCGAAACACAGAATAAGAACCATTTGTTGTAGAGCCCAAACCCTTTTACTTGGTGGTGTAGGAACAATCATTATGAAGCCGCCCTACATTCCACTATTCATTGTAGAGACAAAAAATCCTTCAAGGTCTTTGGATCTTAGGGGTAAGAGAACTTGGTGTGCCCATGCTGTGTAAGGGGGAGCCAATGTCACCAAGATCTCTAGCTGTTTGCTTTGTTTCAGTGTTTGGAGCAATCCAAGTAGGGACTCAACAGGTAATATCCACTTTCTAGCTTAGGTTGTGCTTGCTTACAAGTGTTCTCGAAATTTGTCAATACCAGTGAAACAATTTTGGGACTAACATAAGCCCCTACTTAGATGTTCTCTAATTTTGTATCAGAGCCACTCAAAATTTTTTGATCTGCTATGTTTTGCATGTAAGTTCAAACAAACATTTCCAATACAAATCAAACACCACACCTGAAATTTACAACATTTTAACCTTGAAACAAACTAGCCTACATATCCAAAATGAGCTTAACCTTTAAATCTGTTTGGGCCAAGGACTTGCTCACCTCATTTTTAACATTATCCATTCATCCATCACCTCATCTTTTTGCATTAGACATTCCCCATTGGTCAAATTTTCTGGTCATCTTTTTAGCTTGAATAAACCTCTTGCATAAACCTCTTGATTAAGAAGCCCATCAAACTTAGACTCTAGACCATATCTTCAAATTTGTATTCTCTTGACCTTATCTTTCAGAAAACAATCATCCTAGTCCTTCATCATTTAGGTTGGTTCCTCAACTCATCAATCCAGTTTGAGACCACCTTGTCAACATATCCTATCAGTCTTTACTATACCCAAGGTCATTGATAATCAGATTAGTTGTTATACCTATCTTAGTTTGATTAGCAACCATATCTTAGGTTTTCTAGAGGTTTTAGTCTTCATACTAGATCATAGTATTCCATCCCTTCGTCTCACTTCTTGCATACCCTAGTCATAAACATGCTTTTGATTTTGATCATTGTGACATTATCTTATTCACACTTTGACTATTGTCACCTTGACCCTTAATCGTGGTATCGTTATTAGGCATCCTTATACCCAAAAAATCCAAAAAACATATCTTAGGTTGCATACCTTAGGCTTAGGTCATACCTTTGCATTGTCATACCTTAGACATCATATCACATACCTTAGTCATACTCCACCTTTCATCATAACATCACATTTGCATCATAGTGACATTACCTCACCACCATGTCTTCAATTCACCTTGATATGCTTGCTAGTCAAGTTGAATACCAATTAATCCATAATGGTCAATACCAACAAGCCATAGAATTCAAAAGACAAGTCATCAATCCTCCATACCAATCATCCACAGTCTCAAGTCAGCCATCCATCTACCCATCTTACCAACCATTCATAAGCTCTAGTCCTCCATCTATCTACCCTCAATATCAAGAGTCACTTGACACAACTAATACCATTAATCCCCAACAAATTGATCATCCTTATCCTAACCTTGGCAAGGGAAACCAACCTTCCACTAATCCATTTGAAGCCTCTACATTGTATCCTAGTCCATCATACATCAATCCATTCCAAGCTACCACACCTTATTCTAATCCATCGACCATTAGTCCACTGCCATCTACTACATCACAATGCACCATACCATCCAATAAAAGCACATTCATTAATGATCTCCTAGGACGACTAACAAAGGAACTTGCTTGACTCAAATGTGAAAACAAATCTAGACAATCCAATCATATCTCTAGTCCTAAAACATCCAACCATTTGTCACCATCTTGCCCTCCATTTTCTACCAATTCCGAAAATGAGGTTGCTATCGAAACTAAATCATTTTCCGTTAATGAAAATCCTACCATTACACAAGATCAAATCCTATTTTTTAAACCTTTAGATATATGTCAAGAGCATAGACCGAGGCATGAGGAAATGAACTCCACGACAAATCAAGATCAAATTAGCCAAAACACCCTTCTAGATGATTATAATAACAATCCAATCCTCATTCAAGGTCTTACTCCTTTCCATGACTCAACCACCTTCGCCATGACAGATGAGACAATTTCTCCCATGGGACACATAGATGATCTTCCTCTATAACAAGAGTCTCCTACTCTAGACATATTTGCAAATGATCAAGCTATAGCCGAACTCACTGGACTCTATGATAATGACCATAAGGAAGGTTTCTACATCGACTTGGAACCACCAATATCTTTTGAAGAACCATCAAAATCCAATGTTTCACAAAATCAGACCAAAGATGTTAATTAGAAATGTATCCCACATGTCAATGAAGCTAAGACATCTTATCAACTAGGATCATCCACTTTTATCAAATCAGGTTTTCTCGTAGGGGAGAAGATTCCAAGTACCAATGTCCACATACACAATGATGGGTTAGCATCTTGTTTTCAAAATAAAATAACCCCATTGCAAACAATTTTTTTCAAAGTATGTAGTATCAAGGAAAAGGACTAGGCCTACATGAGCAAGGAATTATAGACATCAAGGTCTTGGCTATTCTTCAATCAACAAATCTAATGATGTTAGTGGTACCTCCTCGATATTGGGGGAAACTTTATCTAATACAAATATCAAAATGGAAGCCATGAGTAGTCCTTGTCATAAGGTTGTTGCTAACACTTCTTCCATCCACACCATAAACTGTCACTCCAACATGAATAAACCTTCCATTTGGAACCAACAAAAACAAAAGTCTTACAAGTCTAAAGCTCAAAATCAAATGTCAAAGGCCATTGAATCAAATAAAAATCCAAGTGGACAAATGAAGTTAAAATGCACCCCAAAAAAAAATGGATCAAGCAAAGAAAATATTTGAAATCCAAAAGTCAATCAAAATGTGGAGCCACTAGAAAAGAGGTTTCCCACATATAAAAAATGTCCACCTCCTTCAAAATGGTCATCAAGAAAAACATATAAAAGTGTTGGTTCTCATTATCCCAATCCAAAATCCGAACTCCATCATCCATCACCCCAAGTTTGGTGTATGAAAATTCTTACATCTTAAATGCCAAAGACATCTACCATCATCCATCATAATCCTACATCACCCCTAAAGTCTATAAGGCATACCTCACGAATCTGTCACATCTTGGGAGCAACTCTTTATTGTAAGAATTCTCATGGCACTCCATCATGATGTGTGTATTCTTATAAGGCCAACTCTAGTATCAACAAGGATCACAATGACATCAATCAGTTGTATGCAAGTGTTATGATCCTAACAAGACAACTACTTCATAAAGGTCATTATTGGCATATCATGGCCCCAGTCTCCACATCAACACCTTTAATGGATTTAGAACATTCAACGATCAACTAAAATAGCAAGGCCATCCAAAAATATTAAAAATACAAAAATAAATAAATAAATTATCACCTTGATGAAAACCTGCCAAATAAGCGTCTTGGTGACACACAAAAAATATCAAAAGAAAATAAATAAATAAAGAGAAAAATTTCATTCAATAGTGAAAACCATTTTTATGGTGCTTTGGATAAGTACCACGATGAAAACCTAGCAAACAAGTGTCATGTGTAAAAGAAATTATCTATGTGGACCATTACACTTGGGGGCAAGTTGTCTCATCTCCCATACCCTTCGCATGACATTTCCATCTATCCATCTAAGCCCTATCATTCCCATCCATTTTCCCACCTACTTTGATCTTGATAAGGATTGGGGACAGACATAAATCTTGCTTTGGGAAAACTCTTGACATGTCTATCCTTTGGTCATACACTATCTATGAAATATCATGTCATAGCCTTCATAACATTATCCATACCCATACCTTGGAGAAAACAAATTATTCCTATGTGACACAGTCCTTGGAGATCTTATGCCAATAATCCTCATGTCTCCCATCCTTTACCAAAATCAATCCATTATCCTTCCCTAGCTATTGTTGGACTTGGATTTCCCTTGTCATTGGTTTAAGGATTCTAATCTGTTTATCCAACATCCTGAAAAGAAGTCATTCCAAATGCAACCAACCTAATCCATATAATCTTGCTATGCATCCTAGCACATCATCCAAAAAATTTCTTGGCCTTATTTCTAGCCTTGTTGTAAACCTTGATCTTTTAGTCACATTATCGTCATCCTCATGTTGTTTCGGGATGTGTCATTCCCATGTCAAACAACGTCATCATCATCATCACCTGTCAATTGGTTTTCAGCTTGACTAGGAGCAAGCTCATGGTTGTCCTTGGATTCTTGTGTGTGCTTGCTTGCTTGCTTATAGGCATCATTCACATGCATTTTTCATGATCATTATAGTCACCCTTCATTCATAACAAATCTATCTTTTGCCCTTTCTCCTTCATCTTTTGTCCCTAATAAACCCTTGTCCCATCCCATCCCATCCCTATTAGTTAGTCCTATACTTGACTTAGAGAAATTTCCTAACATCTAGCTTCATTGGATTCTACACTTGTCATTGGAGATCAAAACATT